>JAWNNO010005363.1:0-37607 GCA_035044985.1 Lordiphosa fenestrarum | reverse complement strand
AATTTGAAACAAATTTGATCTGCCTGCACACCATACTAGCTTACATCTAAAATTTGGTTGCTCTAGCTCTTCTAGTCTCTGAGATCTATGTGTTCACACAGACGGGCGGACGGACGGACAGACGGACGGACGGACGGACGGACGGACGGACGGACGGACGGACGGACGGACGGACGGACGGACGGACGGACGGACGGACTCTACGAGTAATGGGTAAAAAAAGTGCTTGTCGATATTTTTTATTGGCGGAAGTTTTGAACTTCGGACTGCAAATAAAAAAATAATAATAAAATACCATCCATTAAATCCATCATATACCAATGACTGACGTCAATAGCACCAATAACTTCTGGTATCTCTCTAGATTTTTCCCCAAAAGTTGCAGCTGTTTTCAGCTGCTGGAAGTTTGTTGGCCATTTGATGTATGTGGTCGCAAGCCCGGCAAGAATGTACACAACGATCTCGAATATTCGATAACCAGAGTTCTTACACAGAAAAAAAAATCTGAAATCAATCCGAACCGGGATTGAAAACAGGGTATTCCCGGAGCAGGCTTTAAGTGATCCTGTTTTTTGGGATTAAAAAAAAAATGGGAGAGAAATCAATCTTTTCCGGGATCGGATCAAGAATATCCAGGATTACCCTGTTTTCAATCCCGTTTCGGATTGATTTCTATTTTAAGCGTAGGTATGTCGAAACGCTCACCCACTGATAAGAATAACTCCCGCTTTTGCCAGCATATAAATTACAAACAGCAGCTTTTTTCCAAAGGCAATTGGCCCATCCATGGCCACTGCTTTGGTAGCGACAACTCGAAGAAGAGACTGCAAATGTAAATTCGAATCAATAAAGGTTTTGATTAGCAGTGAGCTAAGAGTACGTCAAATGATGCACGGGACATCCTGAAATGATCCTTGAACTCGTCCATTCTATAATGTTGTACTGACACTTCGAAGAACAATTGGGAACGTAAGCGGGGCAGCTTCTTTCTGAAGAGGCGGCTTTTCAAACTTTATTCCTCCGCAACAACTGGCAAGGCCTTCAGAGCTATGCACGAATTTCAGTTTGCTTCTAGCGAAACCACGCCCTCTGCCAATTCATTTGTTAAAATCAAAGACGTTCCATGCCCATTTTGTGTTTATCTTCACAAAATTACATCAAACAAATGCTGACAGCGGTTTTCGATAACTGTTATCGATAGCAATCATACTCATCGATTTATACTGGTGAACGCAACCATTCACATTTATATATTTAAACATTTTAGATGTTTTTAAAACTAAGCTGCATCCAATGGACAGAACACAACTCAAACTCTCTGATCTCTGATTGAACTTTACCCCACGACTGGCATATGGAGGTAATAACTGGTTCTGTTATCAGCCAACCAAATGCATACAAAATTGGCTTACCCGTAAACCAATTAGCGATGAAGATAGGGCAACGCCATGCCCACATCCTTTTTCATAAACCATGTGTCGCCTCGAATGCAATTTCCAAAGCAATTAACCAGCAAGCTCCGCCAGCTGGAAGCAACATCCATTCCTGCCATGCGACAGGAGCAGTAATAGTCGCAACGGTGCAGATAAACTTTTTATATTCCCGGGAAATGGAATATTCAATCAGTGTGATGTGTTTGTGACCATGACCATGGCTAGGGCTATCAGTTGTCGATGCTCGTTTGTTAATTGACCTGACCCGCCTGCTCGCTCGTTACAAGGTTATGGCACGAACATAATATCAACAATTGCGCATACGCAGCGTGGGACTGGCTAATGAGGCGATTACAGGCATTGTTTTACCTTTCAATTGAATTTCATTTAAAATCTCGTTAGGCCCGTTACAGGCGTAGCGACTGCTTAATAAATACGTTAAGCTGGTTGAAACTCAATCAAGTCAGTGCACAGACGACTTCATTATTATTTTGTACAAGGAAATGGGGTTAAGTGTGTGAAGAGGAGCATACTATATGGTGATTGGCACTTAAGCGAAAAATAATTGCAAGAGCGTTAGTCGCCTTTGTGCTCCCATTCCAGCAGTGGGGCAAATAAAAGCCAATTCAATAAAAACCGGCGCACCTGCTGAAGCTGAAGCTATTTTCTTTATTTTTTAATTGATAGATTTTCCACACGTTGCCCGCTGGCAGCGTTTTTAATTTGAAAAAAGAGGGGAATAAAATGGTGAGGCGTCTGCCATGTACACTCCAGTGGCAATAACAATTGAAATTGAATGCCAATTTTATTGGCATGCAACTAGTTGGGCCTGTCAATGCAACGCTCTGATATAATATTTCAGCAGAGTAAGCAAAAAGCAGCACGTCCAGGAATCCGGGCTCCTGCCAATTTTGTTATGCCACTTTCACTTGGCTCTTCTTTCTCCCTTCTCCCACTTTCCATTTTTTTTGTCAATGCCTGCGGCACGTACTGGCTGCTGCTGGTCCGTTGGGCAACTTGTCAGGCATTGAAAGCATGCATCATCATCAAGCAGCAGCATCATCATCGTGCTGAAAATATAATTAAAGTTTATGACAGTTATCTTTGGCCAACAATGAATGAATGAATGCCACTTGTGTGTGTGTGTGTGTGTGTGAGTGTGCAGCAAGTGATTAATGGCAACGGATTTGCCAAAAAATGAACAAGAAAATTCACACCCCAAGGACAAACCTACGAACAGCTTGCCTGCCAGACGCTTGCCATGACTGGCGTTCCCTTACCGCAACATCAAAATCAATTAGTTCATTATAAAATTTAACAGCGTGATTCATTTAATTATGATAATCCTTGTGGCGATGAGCCACCACAGCACAGCAGCCTAAAATAAAATTCATCAAATTTCTATGCCAAATTAAATCCCGCAACATCCATTCATCTAAAATCTATGGAAATATGAGCAAATCGATGGCCAAATGCGGCCGCTGCGGTCCCATGCAAATGAAGGCCATAACTGGCAAATCGCTGGCCCAATCAATGCTGGTGCCAAATTGCCGAGATTATTTGAAAAAGTGCTCAAACTGTATAAATATTAAACCAACTAATTTATGCACACACAGAATACAAACATTTTGGTCGAGCACATTTCTATCTACTGGAAAATACATTTACTATGAATAATTGTTTTTAGTCTAAGGAAAATGTTTGCTGAAATTTGTTTGTTTCGAAAATGACCAACAATTAAAGGCGTATACTCGGTGAGTTCAGAATAAAAGTAAAAGAGATGATTAAATTTTACCAAAAAGACCACTTTTACAGGCAGTGAGCCTGTAAAATTCCGATTTAATTCTCTGGCCCCGCCGGGCAGAAGGAAATGAGAGTAGAGGATTGGAGCAAAGCTTGTTGTGATGGCACTAGCTTACAGCCAAAATATAAAAGACGAGAGCATAAGTTGAAGTCGGCCCAGCCCGTTACTCAGGGGAATTAGTGTTTAATAACCACTCCCTATGTTAATTAACGAAGCATTAACATTAATTTTAATAGTTTAACATTATGTAAGCAGACAGCGCATGTGGCTCAGATAAGTAGGCAACGTTTTTTGTAACCTTAATAACTATGCCATTTTTTATCCGATCTTTAAGAAAATTTCAGAGATTGTAGATATTGGGCACATGCTAAATTTGAGGTCGATATCTTAAAAATTGTGGGAGTAATTCAACATTTTTTATTGTGGTGGCGGGAGGGGGCGTGTCCAAAATTTGAAACAAATTTGATCTGCCTGCAGACAATACTAGCTTACATCTAAAATTTGGTTGCTCTAGCTCTTCTAGTCTCTGAGATCTAGGTGTTCATACAGCCAGACGTACATGGCTATATCGACTCGGCTGTTGATGCTGATGAAGAATATATATACTTTATGATATCGGAGATGCTTCCTTCTACCTGTTACATACATTTCCACGACTTTAATATAACCTTTTTACTCTACGAGTAGCGGGTATAAAAATGTCTACTGAAACAGTTTTTGAGTGTAGTTTGGAGTCCTGAACTCACCCTAAGGCTGACAGATTTTTGTATGACGGTAATCTGGCTGTATGTAAGACTGAGCATAGTACATGAGAATATTGATAGATTTATCTGACTTTACTTCTGGCAGGTTTACACACGTGTAAATCAGCAACTGGCACCTAAAAATGTGGTAAGCTGACAGTGTGTTTGTACGCTCTCTTACTATCATGTGACCGATTGTCTAAGCATAAAAAAACTTGAGTTGAAAAACATCCCACGTTCACTTTCCACTTTCAGACAATCTTCATATTTCTAAGTATCCGTTTCACTGAGTTGTTATTCATCCGATGTGAAGATCGCTGAAAGTAAATACGAATTTAGAGACAATCTTACCCAGAATAATCTTAATGAATTGGTAAGAAAATTAGAGCTCCCAAAAGCAAAGCAGAATTACTCGCATAAGAACATAATTTCTTGGCTCCTAAAAGTAAAGTAACTTTTTTACGAGATCTTGATAATCCTTACTAAAAAACATTTTATGAATAACGACCAATTATGTCATTGTGTATTTTTTCCTGGCTGGTGATGATCTAAGGGGCCGAGTTGCAAAGTATTTCTCTATCTAAGGGAGAGGCGAGGCTTTGATATGGGTGGTATGCCATTTCCCGAATATGATAGTACGTCCAAGTGTACACCATCCTAGCCACAATATTTTTTGGCTCTGGATATGATTAAGGCCCGATTTCTCAAAGGTTCCGGTTAGCCAACCACCAGTAAGATTTGTTCGTCAAGACATTTGCTCAGCAGCAGTTTCGCCTGATATCGGCAATTACCTATCGCTGCTTCAATGAGACCATACTGTTTGACTAAACGAACGAGTAAACAGCTAACTCGGTTTGGTTTGTTTGTGTTTTAATGCGATTGGTTGTTGCTGGTCATTGTTTTGCTTAAAAGTTAACTATAATTCGATGCTCTGCCTCTTCGAATTGCATTTCCATTGCGTAGAGTTGAAAAATTCGATTATTCATAAAAATTTTGTGTTGCACCAAAAAATAAAATAAACAAAGCAACAGTGCGACCAGCTGTTTGTATATCGATAAAAATATTGATAATTTCATCGGGGCTGAGCTCGCGGTTAAAGTTGACTGGTGGATGGGCAGCGTTTAAGTTTGTTCCTCCGGTTACGCAGCCTACATCATGAGACACTCAAATTCGGTTACACTGCCTGTCAAGTTGACCAACCGGACTTTTAGAAATCGGGCCTAAGACGATTGTGTTGCAGCAGATAAAAAAATGTACCATATTTCTTCTTCCCATGAGTTTAAAGAAGAATATCTTTAGTTTGATTGTTTTGAGTGTATCTTTTACAGTTTGAGTATAGTTCTCTGTGGTGTAATGCACCTCTGCCTAAAAGTAGGAATTGCGTTTCAATCGTAAAGCGACTTTTTGAATTTGTTAGCTGTCAATTAGCATGGACGCATACCCGCTGTCAGTTCCAAAGAAAGCGAAGGCTTGCAAATGATGAAAACTCCCTGCAGAGTGAGACTACCTTTATGATTTCGAACTTTTGCTTTTCTTTATACTTATCTTTAGACCCCGAATCGTATGCAAAATTATATTTTGGACCGGTTGTCGAAAATTAGTTCTGATTGCGTAGAAATTTGTTTCGTAAAAAAAATAAGTCAATTCGACCCAAGTTATTTTTGCATATTCGACATATTTCGCATATTCAGAATTTTACCGACATATTATCAAAGCAGGCTTCCAAAATACAGTTATTGATTACAACAGGCTTTGTTCGTGACTTAAATTAATTGAACAAAAATGCCAAAAATATACCAAAAAGTGAAGCACCTAAATTTAAGGGTTGTCAAAGTAAACAACGAAGTCATAACGGTCAAAAACGAATGATTTTACTTTTGCTAGCATGGCTGTTAAAACCAATTGCGAATTAATAAACCTAAATGTTTTCTTAAGATTGGCTTAACGAAAATCGCAGCTTCTGCATCACTTAATAGCCGAAAAATAAAATCAAATACTGCAAATGCCAATGCTGGGACATCAAATGATAATAGGGCTAACTCATTCTTTACAGACTTATGCAAAACCATGTTATCATTAAATTAACCATTGAGTACTTTAAACACTGACACATTCAAATCATTCTTACACAATATGCCGGATGAAAGTACTAAACGCAAAACTACTTGGACCGATGCTACATTGAATCACTCTGAGACATTAAAACTGTCAATGAACATAGTAAAATTTGGATGTCAGTAGACGATACGACGGACAAAACCTGCAGATGTATTGAATGCAATACTTGCTAAGTACTCATCCTACATTCATGCAAACAATTAAATTAATCTCGGCGAAGGAATAACTCCATAATATATTACTGTATGCTTTCGACATATTAACTTATTTTCGACATATTTTTGCTTAAAAAAATGCATATTTCTGATATTATTCGAGCCAGAACTTAATATCAACCCCAAATGTAAAATTTGAGCTTTTTCAGAGCAGAAATAAAGACAAACATAAAATCCGGGGTCTGCTTATCACAGTTGCCATAAATTGTGCAGTTGATGGGCAACTGCATTAACACGTCGTTTTAGTGATAACTTTCTAGTCCTAACAGTAAATAAGAGTATAAGTAAGGGGGTTCGAACCCATTGTAAAATAAAAGGTTCGGTTCGGGGACCGGTTATTGGAACCCCTGAACCCAAGGTTCTGGTTCGAACCTTGGTTCGCTTGCACATAAATGAATAGTTTGTCTTTTGATTTATTAAAACGTTGAAAATTAAACATATATGGCTTCTATCCATATGCTTAATCATAATGATCATTACTTAAGTTATTTCAATTATCAAATCCATTAGGTGACATTAACAGCTTTTAGAAACTGCTTACTTTAAGTTAATTAGCATTATTTCTTTTTTAAGTCTTCGTTATTATGACCTTCCCAAAATTTTAAAACATTTGTAGATGGATGTTGTAAGAGCCTGGAACCTTACGTCAGATTTGGGATTTGGAAATTCATATTAGAGGTCAGCATTGTTCAGTTCATTTGTGACTACCGAGCAGTAAATAACGAAACCCCGGAGCTTTACAGATGTGATCTTGGACAATTTTCAAAGAAATCTATAACATAATTCACAGATTTTATATTTGATATTTGTTTGTTGCTTTCATAAACTTCTCGTCTTCGCAATCAGACGATGAGTCATTTATTGTCAAATATTGAAAACTCTCATTAAGCATATTTTTTGGAGCTTTAGCATGTCTGCAATGTGCTGCTCTGCCACTTGTTTTTGTTCAGAAGAAAGCAAAGTTTAAAATCTTGGGTCTAAAAACACAGCAGCCAATATTGGTACAGAGCTCATAATAGAAGAACGTTTGTCGAGGCACTTAGAAAGTAATAAACAATGTTTTGCTGGAGAATTTTGAATGTATCGTTGAACAAATTACTTAAGGTCGTAGGCCGGTGTGACTGCCAAAATTTCGAATTTTTTTTTTTCGTTTTGTAACTTTTACATATTTATTTTAGTATTTTTTTAATTATCCATTTATTTATTTACAATATGTAATGTCAAAGTGGAGTCCCCTAAAGAATGATGATCTGTTTCGGGGAAGCACACAGCCTTCCGTAGTCATCCGAAATGAAAAAATCAAAAAGATTATTATTGTGTAGACCTTATTGTAATGAACTTACCAATAATATACATAATAAAAAAAAAAAATACCGGACTTGTGAAAAAAAGTTCTTAAAATTTAACTTTTTTTGTTGATAAAATGTTTAAAAAAATTAATTTATTATCAAAAATTTAATGTTTTAAAGGTTAGGTATTTAGATATGTGTATGTAGAATAACGAGTTAAATTTTGAGCCAAATCGGTTGAATAGTTTTGAGTCAGTGCTTCCCCGAAATTTCAAAAACATGGTTTCGAGAAAAACGATTTTTTTAATCGTCATATACCTTGGTATCTTTAAATAATAAAGGTTGGAAGGACAATAAAAGAGGGAACGGTCAGAGCAGCTGCCGCTGGCGTGTCAACACACTTTCATACACTCTACGGCGCGCTCTCTTGTTTTGCCTGTAACTTTGGAAATATTCTAAATTTCAGTCTGAAAATTTAAAAGCATATTTTTAAAATGTGGTTCTTCCGAAAAATGTAAAAAAAAGTCGATTTTTTTGACCCATCACACCGGTCTACTACCTTAAATTGGTGAACCGAACATAATTTTTAGAAAAAATGGTCCGGTTAGGGTTCAGGCTCTCGGAGTCAAAAATGTAAGCCGCCTGGTTCATGGTCCGGTTCAAGAACCCCAAAAAAGCCGAACCGAACCGTTTCTCAGGAGTTCGGTTCCGGACCGGTTTGCAGCCTTGATTCACATAAGAGACTGTCACCGATAGTCCAAAAGATTTGGCGTATGGCAAAGATAAGGTTGAATGGCAGTGGTTGCCAATTTGAGAGCTTTCTGAAGAAGCACTGGAGTCCCTAAACAAATCTTTAAAAAATATTTATTTATAATATGTTCGAGTCAATGTAAAATTAAGATCGAACCGTGTTAAAAGCTATAGCTACAAGGTCTTAAGCTTAATAATGAATATTTACAGGGAGTTGACATTTTTATATTTATAGTAGTTGTAGTAGTTTGTTTATTTTTCATGTTTTTTCATTAATTTTTATATTTATATATACATGTAATTAATTACAAGTTATAATGCAATTATTTATTTTTATTAAAAGCGTGAGCCACAGAGGGAAGTAAAGTTAGGGGTTTATTGCAAGTTAATTAAGTCTGTAGTTTGAAGAAATTGGTTTATGGCATTTATGTTGTGGCTATTGGGGTCAAACGTTGCTTTTAAAGGATTACTGTGGGGAGGGAACAGGGATCTGTGAGATTGGACTTCGGGACAGTCGACAAATATATGCTGGAGTGTTGTATGGGAATTGTTGGAGAAGCTGCAAGTTGTGATCATTGGGGGCTGGTTGAAGAGATGTGTGTGAGGTTGTTGTGTCCTAGGCGAAGGCGAATTATTTTGGAGAATACCCGCCGGTGGATGGTCATATTTGTTTGTAGTAGATCGTAGTCATAAATTGTATTTTTCAATTGGTTTAAGGATTTGTAATGTGTGTTGGTGCTGTTGAAAATAGAAGCTTGTTCGGACTTAAAGTGGTTTTTAATGTATTTGAGTCTGTGATATTAAAGTTGTTTTGAAATGTAAGTGGAAGTGAGAAACATTCTTTAGCGGCTTTGTCAGCGGATTAATTTCCAGTAACTCCGCAGCGACCTGGCATCCATATAAGCATCAGTTTTTTCCTTTTGTTTTGGACAGTTTTTCTGATTATGGATAGATAGTATAGGTTGTTGTTTGGATTGGAAATGCCTTCAAGCGCGAACAGTGAATCTGTACAAATGGCAGTTGGTTGAGTGTGGGGAGTGATGCGCTATTACAGTTGCGTTGAGGAAAGATGATTGAGGTAGTTTGCAGAGCACTTTCAAAAACATCAAGGGTGAGGCAAAATGAGGGCCTCTTCAACATGTTGGCGGCAACTTCCGAACCACTTATCTCATCTCTGCGGCATGCGAAGTCACGAAAAGAGTTTGAAAATAGGTTTAGTACAGAATTATTATAGTTCGGAAATTTGTTTTTAAGTTATACCTTCTACAACGAATTATGAAAACCTTTTTTATTTTAAATTTGTTGGTGAAATAATTCTAAAGCAATAAACCTTTAAAAAAAAAAGTTTGGAAAAGTTTGTATGGGAAAAAAATCCGATTCACCTGAAATTCGGTTTGTAAGCAATAATAATTAGACACGTGTTTTCCAGATTTCGGAAAACCCGCCCAGAAGGAAAATTGCCGGAAAATTCCAAATGCAAAAATCTATTTATCGCCCGATTGACTTGAAATTCGGTGTGTAAGGATGGTAAGTGGAATAAAATAAGATATTATTTTCCGATGTTGGAATATTTGACCGTAAGGTCGGAAAATTCCTAGAAAAGTCTGAATGCTAAGTAACTATATTTCACCCGATTATGTTGAAATTCGGTTTGTAAGGATAGTAACACTGCTCGACAGCATTTTTCCCCAATTCACCAAACCAACTTTTTCTAAAGTATTTTGGCTCGCTGAGCACGAAAATCGACATGAAAAAAAAATCTGTCGAATCGTTATCGAGATATTATCGATAAACTGTTTTTTAGATTTTTTCAAAAGTTGCCTCCACTTAGACTCTCATAACTTTTTTGTTTCTACACCTATTGAAAAGTTTTAAGGCAATTAAAGAAGAAACCTGACGGAAAGTTTCGTTTTCAGACAAAAATGTGATAGGATGACGGCTTTGAGAGCTATAGGCCCAAATGTAGAAGAAAAAACCTTAAGTTTTTCAAAATTTTAAAAATTATCGAAATTAAAGTGCTTAAAAATGCAAACTGATAAACAAAATTAATGTTTTTTTTTAAATTCGAAAATAAAGTATTTTATTAACTTTAAGAAAAGCCTTCATACACAAAAATCGGACATGAAAGGGTTTTTTCAAAAATTTTTGGTGAAAAGGGGCAGACTCACAAGTTTCATCACTAACTCAGCATTTTCACAAACCAAGTGGAATTCATTTAGGTTTAGAAACAAAAAAGTTATAGAGAGTCTAAGTGGAGGCAACTTTTGAAAAAATCTAAAAAACAGTTAATCGATAATATCTCGATAACGATTCGACCGATTTTTTTTTTCATGTCGATTTTCTTGCTCAAAATACTTTAGAAAAAGTTGGTTTGGTTAATTGGGGGAAGATCGACTTTCATTTTGTCGAGCAGTGTAAGTGAAATAAATTGAGATGCGATTTTCCGATGTTGGAATATTGCAAACTTCTGGACAAAACTATAATACCCTTTGCAGGGGTATAAATATCATCGAAAAATAACACAAAAAAATGTTATATATTATCTTATCGCCTCGAAAATATATTTGATAACGATATCTTGCATTTTTGACAAAAATATCGACATATCGATACTATTATCGGCATCCTTAGTATGGATCCCATTCAAGTTATGCTTTTGCTCATGCTTCACTCGGCGCAACAGCGATTTCTGAATAAAGCGCAGCAGCAGTCATCGTTTCACGATTTATGGCATTGCCCTTGCTTTTCGGATGTGGAACTGAACCCAAGGGTTAGATTGAACCACTTTGTATCTTTCCTGGACATTGAATCTTCGCATCTCCAAGTCTAACTAAGACTAACTTAGTCAACTTCTACCATAATTGAATTCTATTTTTACTACCTCTAGATCCTAACTTCACAGCTCATTTGCCACTGACTTTGTTTTGTTTTCCCAGTCTAACTTTAAATATTATATATTCTAAGAATAGTAAAACTTTTGTAATTGTATCTGCCCATTTGCTGATGGCTTAAAATTTTAGTAATGCTGTGCAAAATAAATGTAATAGAATCATTATTTGAGCTAAAAGTTAAAATACAATTTTTGTAACCAAAACGAGAAAAATCCTTTCAAATGTGTGGAAACTCGATATTGTCAGTGAGTGCAGGCGAGTTTCTATTTCAATTTACCTAGAGCCTGGCTCGGCAACTTCAACACCAATCAACCCAAAAGTTGCTTTGCCACCTTTGTGGGCCCTGATGGGTAAGTCCTCTGACAGCTGCAACTGCTGCATGCTTCGTTAATTAATCTTAGGAAAGTGAAACAAGTCAGACGCGTAATTACAAAATGACAGTTCGCCGAAGATACAAGCGGATGAGAATGACAGCCTTTTCTAACCGAGATTTTGTCATTTAATGCATGCAGTTACGCTGCCAAGTTACGCGGCAAGCGGATTACAACAGCATCGAAGCGATGCACTCTCAGAGCACAGGTAATTAATGGAATACGGCTTTGCTTCCAGCAGCAATGGAGCTAATTGGCTTTTATGTTTGGAATGCAGTTTGCAAGTTGTCCACAAAAGTTGATCAACAACTTGAATTACCCAAAACTTGGCGTTCCCTAAGAAAATATTTTGTTTAAAAGCACTTCGTTTCAACACTGGCAAACAGTACGTATGCGCAATGTTTTTGTATTTATCTTGGTTCCAGCCGCTGTGTGTGCTTAATATGCAATAGCCTAGCATTTACTTTTTACAAGGAAATCCTTTTACACCCATAGAGATTCGCTGTTATGGTTGTTGTTCTTGTGGGGCTGCTGCTGCTGCTGCTTGTGGCAACGTCCTCATTATGCCAGCAGATGATATAAATGCGCTGCGGCTGCAATTAAGATTAAATATTTATACCCAAAAAACCAGGATCAAGTGTATGCACAGCACACAATTTTGTATTTTTTTTGGAAGTGAATTAATAAGGTATTTTAAATTTTGTATTGAAAGGCAAAGAAAATAAACAATTGACGGAAAATTTCTAACAAAAAGTAGAAGGAAAGAAGTAAGAGTACACTTCAATAACCTAAGACTCTCTTAAGTTCAGTATCTGAGATGCTGTACTGAACTCTCAAATTATTTCTACTTATTTTCTGCACATTTCAACTAACTAAATATACCCGTTTTGCATAAGCAATGGGCATAAGAAATCCAATAATAACTTGTACTCCCCTAAGGGAATATTGTATTTAGTTCTAAATGCCAATTGCAAATTTATTAATTAACTTTTGATTGGATAAAATGCTGAAAACAACAACGAATAGCCAGAATGCAAATTCTAAGTGAGTAATTAAAATGTGCTGAAAGGTGTAGGAAGCTAACCCACTCGAAAATGAAAATAACAGAGCTGATTGCTGCGTAAGTTTATAATTGGAAGATAAGTGTTACAAATTGACAAAGTTAATCTAGATAATTTTGTTAATGATTGAGACAAAAAATAGGCTAAATAAAATGTCAAAGAAATTTAGGTTCTTTACGTTATTGTATGATTTTGTACCATAGCTTTTCTACAATTCGCGTTATGGCCTTAACCCTTGCACAGGAAAAAAGCAACGTCAACACAATTATTTCCACCACACCATTTATACAAGCGAGGTGGTGGCGGAAGCAAGGGAGGGAAAGAGTGAAAGGATGGCGAGGTAGGGGGACGAAAGGAGCGAAGACTTTCTTCTGAAAAAAAATTAAATTTACTTTGTCTTGGACTTGAACTCTTCTGAGTCCTTCTCGGGAACTTAAACACAATCACTCACATTGCCCCAAATCGAAGTAAATGAAGGGAAACGACAAGCGATGACAGTACTTTTCGTATTGAAAAGTTAAGAAATCCTTAACTTTTGCAGAAGTGAATGATGAATAGGTTGGTAGCGATACATCAACGCCTGCTATTTACACAAGATAACGAAATTAGTCTTTTTTCAGTATATTGATGGTAATGGTAATGGTAATGATTTAGATAAGTTTCAGGCGCTGAACACATATCTGTTTTCAGAAATGGTCCATCACGTTCCCTTTTCGTAAGTTTTTGGAGACTTCAATCTTCCTATACACTGCAAAAAAAGATTGCTTAGTATAATTAACTATAAACGTGTTCAATTCGGAAATGGAAGTTATCAGACTAGATCTGAAAATGAATGAATTTACTTTAACTAAAATCATATTAGCATTACCTACACAGAGAAAACAAAATTAGCTACACGCCACGTGTAGAAACGGCAGTCCTAAACGAAACGAAGTTGACCCTGTAAAATTTCACACGAAAAATATAGAAAACTGACAGCTAAATGTAGCTTATAAAACAAGAAAGAAAGTCGGTCAAGCCCGACTATAACATACTCTGTACCAAGAAAGTTATACGCTCAGCATAAATTTTGCGCTGCAGCAGCGAACAGTCTTTTGATCATAACTCGAAAACTCATCCGATCTTCTCCATTCCTTTGGAGGATCGATGAGGGAACAAGCCATCATCATCTGGGAAATATGACGTTTTTTCTAAATTGCGGGGGCGGGAGGGGGCGTGGCCAAAATTGAAACTAAACTTGATCTGCCTGCAGACATAAGAAGTATATGTCCCATACATATCAAACCTCTATCTCTTACCATCTCTGAGATCTGTGCGTTCATACGGACAGACAGACGGACAGACGGACATGACGGACATGGCTATATCGACTCGGCTGTTGATGCTGATTAAGAATATATATGGTGTATGGGGTCGAAGATGCTTCCTTCTGGCTGTTACATACTTTTGCACAAACTTAATATACATACTATATGTACCTACGGTACAGAGTATAAAAACTACAACCTACGTGAAGAAATACAAAAAATAAACGAGGCATGTTGAAAAGTTGAATTCTGCGTGGAGTAAAGGGTATACAATATGAGAAAATATGCATATTTCCAAACAGCTCCTTCATTTTCCATACAGCAATCGGAATACCACACGAAAATTTGGGTTTTCTACATTAACGTTTAGATATTGGAACCCCACACGACCGTGTGGAAATTCTAATTGAAAATTGTAGCTTAAAATCGGTACAGAACAGCTTCTTGTTTCATTTAGAAAGTTGTTATTCACATGCTACATGTAGGTTTTCTAAATAAAAGTTTAGGTTTTCAAATGCTGAATTCTACGTATAAAACGAGTTGTTGATCCATTAGCTCATCGTCGCTTGTCACTTCCCTTTATTACTAAGATTTGCTGCAACGCCGCGCGTGGGGTTGGTAGTCGTATGGGCTGAGATGCCGGCATTAATGTTAAAATTGGAGAAACAAGGTAAGTGAGTTTTTTGAGTTCGATCCCCAGACATCCCAAAGCTTAAGATTAAGACTAGTGATATTGAGTATGTTGACAATGCTGTCAATCTGGGAATTACATTTAGTTCGACGCTTGCGTGGGGAAATCATGTAAATCGAGTAGTTGGAAGGACGTATGGAATGTTAAGGCATCTTAATCTAACGAATCAGTGTCTACCCCAACATATTAGACTTTTGTCGCTAAATCGTACATGTCGCCCTCTCTATATTAAGGAGTAGAAATCTTTGGGAAGTGTGATGCTATTAGCTTTAATAAAATCAATGTCTTATTTAATAGTATTGCTTGGTATGTCTATAATATTAAACCACGAAATCATATAACGGACCATGCAAAACAAACTTCTTAACCTCAGCTTAAAATCGTATATATCTCTTGGGGCCCTTATAATGCTTCATAAAATGATATGTACTAAAAGTCCCTCTTACTTATATTCAATGCTAAGCTTCAGTGCATCAGTAAGGACACATAACATTTTATGTATAAGAACTAAGCTAGCCAGCTGTGACACGCAGTACTTTATTTATGCCGTTCGTCTTTGGAACCAGCTAACACATAATTTAAAAGCAGTTACTAGCGCATTCAAATTTAAGAAAAACCTCACTAATCACCTACACACCACTTGAAATAATTTAAAATTGTCTAAAGTAGTATGTAATATTATAGTTTTTAAGCTAAATTCTCATTTAATTTAATACAAGTAAATTCAGTTAAACTCTTTCCTTTGATTTTCTGTTTTTTTCTTCTTTTTTAACTTTAACATTTAAATGTATTAACTATCTTCCCTTTAATGTAAAATATGATTTTAAACTGTTATAACAGTGACTAGCACATAAACTTATAAGAGTAATTCTTGTCGTGCTAGGAAAATACACCAATAAACAACAACAACAAACAACACGTTCGTATAGATTTTCTCAAAGATCAAGAAACTCCTCCCGCCCCAACTGTATTTGCTAATCAAGAGCTTCTTGACGGACAGAACCTTTGAGGTATCAGAAGACCGAGCGACATCCCAAACCAGAACCATTCGGGCTGGTGTTCCGCAGGGCAGCGTGTTGGGCCCTTCGCTTTAATCCCTATTCACTTACCAGATGCCCAGAGCCTGTAGCATTTCGCTGGAAAACACCGAAGACCTTCTTATCGCAACATTTTCTGGCGACACTGCCATTCTTGCCCGCAACACGTGCATTTACTCAGCCACTAATGGCCTTCGGGATAGGTTGAATAGGTTTAGCAACTGGGCTGCCAGATAGAACATTGCCATAAACACGGACAAGTGTGCTGCGGTGACTTATTCCACCCGTCGTGACACCTGCCCGGGAGTGTTCTTGCACGGTCAGCTTATGGAGCATAAGGCAGCACATAAATATCTTGGGTTGAAACTGGACAGACTGACTGACTGACTTTCGGACACCATGTCAAGGCAACAGCTCAGGCAGTGGCGGCCAAAGCTCGGCGCATGGGGTGGCTTCTTAACTCCAAGAACAAGCTGTCACTCAGGAACACTTATTTACAAGGCTATTCTGGCTGCGTTATGGAGATACGGCCTACAAATCGCGGCGAAGTCCCACCTTACAAATATTAGAGTTGTCCAGCCGAAAATCCTTAGGCGTATTACGGGAGCTGAATGGTACCTGAGAACCAGTGATATTGAAAATGACCTTGGAGGTATAATCAATAAGCAGGCTGCAATATACCTTGACAAGCTGTCACAACACCCCAACAAATTGGCTAAAAACTTGTTAGGAAGACGCAGAATTCAAGGAGTACGACAAAGGAGAAGGCTAAAGAGAGTCTTACCCAAGGACCTCAAGTCACGGCGACTTTAGCAGAAAACCATTCACACCAAGTTCTCACACTCTCCGGTGAGCCCAAATGGTCAGTGACATAAATGACACTTTTCTAAAAACAAAAAATGTCCTAGCTCTCTTAAAAGAGTTTCCCACAAACTTAGAATATATTCAGCCAACTTCTATTCTGTTCCCCGCTCATCGTGAAAAACGATAATAAGTATATTTAAGTTTTTTGCTTGACCTGTCGCTTCTATGTATTATGCTTATTATTCGTCACTGTCGTTGGCAACATAAGTTCACCAAGCTTACTAAGCTTGTTGAGGGCAAGCCACGGAGATCTTCCGTCGGTTTACTCCTAAAAACATGCAAAAAGGAGAGAGATCCTTATGCCCAAAACTGAGGTAAAATACATGTTATTAGACTATCTCTTTTCACAAGCTGTTGTTTCGGAGAGAAAACTTGCTCCTGACAGCTCTCTGCAGTTTCGAAAGCACACTATCAGCCCCATTCCGAAATCCAAGTCGATTTTAGGAACAGCAGCAGCGCCAAATGATTCTATATATGCGTTACAATCATCAGACAAATTCTAATAAGACCCCAGCAAGGGTACAGAAACTGAATATGATTCTGTTGTTTTGTGGTTTTGT
Organism: Lordiphosa fenestrarum; assembly: GCA_035044985.1. Lineage (NCBI taxonomy): Eukaryota > Metazoa > Arthropoda > Insecta > Diptera > Drosophilidae > Lordiphosa > Lordiphosa fenestrarum. The sequence goes on along the minus strand of JAWNNO010005363.1, from coordinate 20,473 downwards.
GATTTTAAAGCCAAAGGTCGAAAAATTGTTTGAAAACCAAAATGTTGCCGCCTGGAGCAGAAAGTTCTGTTGCAGTTGCTCTTCAGATGATGATGATGATGATGATGGCTTTAGACAACCGCCCATTTAAGGGGGCTAAACTGGTTGTGACATATGTCTGCATCTTGAATTCTGCTTTGTGGTCAGTGGCTTGGAAAATGTTTTTGTTTGGCATACGGAGCGTATGCGTAATAGGCTGTATATTTCGGTCTATCAAGAGGCCACTAAAATGCCGGCCCATGGCCAGACAAAAGATTAGTTTACTTGTCATTTCGCCAATTCAATTAACACGACCTGTTGGCACAACCCAACAATGGACCGAGAACTACATTAAGTTGTATGGCAACTCAATGCAAATTCTTAAGAATGGCTCTTCATGCATTTAAAGTGCCCTTTAATCAAATTAAAATTGCAGTCGATTATGTTTTGTACCCAAATATCATGTACTTTTCTGTTTATTACTTGGTTTCCCTTTCGTATGCAAATTTGGCTGCTGCTGTGGTATTAATTTCGGGTTCTTATTGAACGCCCGCTACATCAAAGCTGGGCGCCTGACAAAAGCAGAGCTGGTAAGCCGGCAAACTGGTAAATATGCGTGCGCGATTAATAAAAAAGAAGGAAAACATTAAAGGGGCGGCGCTTTCAATTGGAAGAAAAAGGCATGCAGAAATATAATGAGTTTTGTTCAAGGCACAGAGCCAGGCGCTGGTCACGCAACGCCAACCGTTGACACTTTTTTTACCCCGTCCCCCACCACCTAGTGTGTTTTCTCGGCGGGGGGACGGGGATAATGTGTGCTTAACACACAACCAAACACACACATACGGGCTGCTGCTAAAACTCTCATAATGTTGATGGACATTCGCTTTGATTTGCTGCAATGTTGTTGTTTCTGTGGTTTTTTCTTTGGCCAGCCAAAGCCCGTCTAACGACTTGCCAGCGGATGTCATACGTGCGGTTGGTTGCGAGGACAACGACATCGTATTCTCACCGTTAGCGTCACAGTCACCGTTCACTGTTTGCCTTGTCCTCTGACTCTGACTCTGTCTCTCCCATTGACATCGCTTACGGCAGCGTTACATTTAAAATCAATTTCATGGCCCTTTGTGCCATCTCGTGGTAAACTCGTTCCTGTCATTTGAGAGAGACACACACACACAAACACGCACATGCAAATATAAACATATGCTCAGGTTTGTTTGCAAAGCTTGCAAAATAAAAAAAATAAAAATCCTTTTGAGCTTTTCTCATGCTATGACCCTAGCAGCTAAGGGTATACGTTTTGGGTACTTGACCACACATCATAAACAAACTGTACATTTTGTGCAGTCTTTTGGTAATAATGGATAATGGCAGACGTAAGACTCCAAAATATCCTTATTTATAAGAGAATACTTTTCATATTTGAAATATCTAAGTCGATAATATCAAAAATCGAGTTATTCAATATGGATATTTGATATATCAGAAAATATGCTATAGAATGAGACTTACTAGTAAAGGCCACTTTACATTAACTTAAGGTGTGCGGAATGAAATACGAACAAATGCTATAAGATTAGTAGAAAATGTATTTTATGTCCGAAAAAGTTGAATTTTAAATATAGTACATATTATTTGCACTTTAAGTTATTTTTTCAAAAAAATTTTATGACCATTGCGATTAGCTTTTTAAGATCAAGCAACTGATGTTTTTGGGCTTATATCCTTTGCTGAAGACATTTCTTTTCAAATTGGCACAAAAGTTTTCGATTGGCCCTAGTTGGGGTACATTAGGAGGGATCTGGGACTTGGGTACATATTGTATATTTAATACATCAAGTGCCTCTAGTGTTGTTTTGGCATAGTGAGTAGATGCTAAATCGGGCCAAAAGTCCGTGTTGTCGTTCGCATGATGCTTATCTATAAATTGTTTAAGCACTGGATGGCAATGGTCCTTGTAAGTCTTCCCATTAACGGCTAATCCTCCCGTGAAAAAGACGGGCTTGCAACGTTCACTGATTGCTAGCCACAATAAAACCTTCTTAGGAAACTTGGTTTTGGTGATTTGAGTAACATTTACAGGTGGTTGAGTATTAGGAAGCTTGAAGTAATACTTAGCTGTCCACTCGTGGCCCTCTACTGTGAAATAGGTCTCGTCATCCATAATACAAATTTTTGATGAGTTTGTAGCAGAGGTCGAAAAAAACAGTTAACAATTTTTTTCAATGTGTTTCTCACTGACGGAAACACAAAAATCATAAGCAATTACTGTTTCTCACAGTGCCTTATTTTTTTTAGAAATGTCTTTGTGTTTTCTGTTGACTGTTAATTTTTGAGAGAACAAATTATCTGTCCTTAAAAAACACTTTGAAAAAACACATAAGTTCAAAGTGTTTTCTGTTAACAGTTAAAGTATAAAGCCGGGTATCCAGCACAGCGGAAACTAAAAATTTCTGCCAAACTGCATATAAAAAAAACTGTGCCAGGAATTTTTAGTTTGCTTTTTCGTTTGTTGTGTATCCAGCAACACGAACGAAATCCACACTTTATAGATAGCGGCGTATCAATAGCGGCGTTTCGGAAGCGTGTGTGGAACGAGAAACAGCTGATATTCAGGCCAGGAATATATTGCTGACAATTATTTTGGAAGTGATTAGGCAAAAGATGGAGGCAAAAACTGTGCGCAAGACTAAAAAGAGAATTGAAATTTTTAACGTAAGGAGAAGATAAATAAAATCAAATAAATGCAGTTTGGGCAAGACCATGTCTTTGGCGAATCACAGAGAAAAAGCATTTTGACAACATTTCTGTGAAAAGTGCTTGGGAAAGTGTTGCTGCACAAATAAATAAAGAATATTAAGTTCAAAATTATTAAATTCATTAATGTTAAAAATGCTTGCTAGCGACTGACTGTAACGACGCTTGAATATAGAAGAACAGAGAGAGACACAGAACGCTCCGCTTGACAGTTTGTTTCAATTGGGTTCCACACACTCAAAATAAATAGCAAATTCCTGGCAGGAATTTTCCGCAGTGCTGGATACAGGCCTTAACAGAAAAACAAAAGTGGATGTCAATAAGTCAGAATTATTCTATTAGTTATGCTATGACCATTTACTTAGTAGATATGATTGGACAATGATGTATACAATTTTTTCATTTACCAGTTTTCACTGTACCAAAGGCAAACCAAGTATATTAATCTTGTTCAAACCAGAGCGGGCAAACAAACGAAACGATTAACGAACCGTTCGCGAAAGCTAAGAAACGATTCATATGTTTTGTAGCTGTTACTCTAGTCAGGGAAAACGAAACCACTAACTTTATATTGCCGAAGAGCGCAAACGAAACGATTGGAATATTGTTCTCCCAACAGCTACATTGCCTTGGAACGTTTCGCAAACGAAAACAACAAAGCTGAGAGAAACAAAGAAGTAAGCAACAGAAAAAAAAGCAACAATACAAATACAAATACAATTTGAGCAGCAAACGTTTCCGAACTATTCGCGCTCGTTGCATATCGTTCCGATTCCCTTTGTCCGCAAATCAAGATGAGAGCATTTCGCTTTACGTTTAGTTTGCTCTCACGAACGCAAACTGAACAGAACTCATTTTTTGTTACAGTTACTTTTCTCAGGTTTTGTTAGTATTTCGCTCTGTGCAAAGAAAGAAACGAAACGATTCAGAAACGTTTCGTTTCGTTTGTTTGCCCGCTCTGGTTCAAACGCATTTCCGACCCAAAAAAGACATATATATATTCTTGATCAGCATCGACAGCCGAGTCGATATAGCCTTGTCCTCGTGTCCGTCTGTCTGACTGTCGGTACGAACAATCAAATCTCTGAGGTAGAAAGAGCTAGAAGCAACCTTATATCTCCCACAGTTTTGCAGATAGATAGTTCGAGACACTCTAGAGATTTTTAGTAATCAGCATTATTTATTAATCAGTCAAAGAGTTGGGGAAGATCGGATGAACGTTGGTCAAGTTATGAAGAAAAGACACTTATTTTTTTTCTTTCACTTATATGTGTCTTTGTAAAACAGAAACAAAAAAAGACGAAAATATGTGTTTCCCACTGAGCGAGACACGTAAACTCAAAAAGCAAGGCATTCTCTCTATTGTGTGAGATATTTCATAGTGTCCCAAAATAACAGTTGTTTTTGTAACACTTCAACAGTTGAGTGAGATATTTTCGAACTCTGGTTTGTAGAGAACAAATTTCTGGAAAGTGCACTTAGCCGATGTTTAATGGTCTCTCTTTGCTTTTCAGAAACAGTAGGCACGGTTTTTTTTTTACATTTCATTACTCCCATGTCTGTAATATATTTTTTTACAGTTTTGTCGCTTACATTATAGATGTTGGCCAGCGCACGATATGATTTGACTGTGCGTCCCACAATCTCAGCCTTTAACTTGGCTCTTACTTCAGAACGCTGTAAGCTGCATTTTTTTCCGGAGCCAGGTTTTCCCTCCATATTTTGTCCACTCTTTACATCCGATATTACTTTATAAATAAAAGTTTTCATTTGTTATAGTATTTTGTGTATATTATAGTACGTTACTTTTAAAAATTTTTTTGTACTCGTCTTTCTGGAAAGCTTGTAAGAACCTTTAGAAAAATGTTCGTATTTCATTCCGCACACCTTAGTAGTGAAGTTTTTGTCATTAACTCTTAATAACAAACAGATTTAGCTTACTTAAAATATCAAGTGGCTGATTGATTCTATAAATTGATTGTTGGTTCCCCTAACTAATAGTGGTTTGACAATGATTCAAGAAAGCCCGCTGCTTAAAGTGTTTTCCCAGTCATTCTGCTGCGGAGGTCGGAAATCACTAGGTTGATTGCGGATGCCAGATGGTACCGAACTTCCAGGTAACGGAAACAATTAAGTGTCTTAACGTAATTTCAGACAATCTTAGCTCCCTTATAAGATGTGAACAGAGGTTTCGCACTTTGGAAGTGCAGAGACACCCAATGCGAAGACTTCCAATCCAACGAGATAGTCTGATGCGTTTGCCAATGGACTTGAGCGCACAATTATGCCCAGAAGATATTTCTGCAAGCTTTTGTTGATCCAGGGCCTTTATCTACCGTGAGACCCATCTCCCCAGCGAAGGGTGTCTTGTTTTTGGCCATGCTGTTAAAAGCGATAAATCAATTCTGTTAATTACTTTCCTAATGGAAGTATGCAGTAAAGGTAAAGGGTAAGAAGCTGATGCCTACCGTCCAATAGGCCTGCTGCCTACATTCTCCAAAATATTCGAGATTTTGTTAGTTAGTGCTGTGGATGAACACCTCCCAGAAAACCAATTTGAGCCCCAGAACAATTACCAATTACTGTAAGTAAACATTTCCTATAAGTCAGAAATTATATTCTTAATTTTAGAAACAATAATTGCTAAGAATTCGGGATTCTGAGAAGAAATGAAGTGAGGGCACCATAGGGAGAAGTGGAAGGGACAGCACCAAGACACGTTTTAAAAGCCTCCTCTCTTAAATGAAATGGTCCTTTTATATTTTTGTACATTTTGACCAAAGTCAAACCTCTCTCTAAAAAACACATACAAATAAAGTATTCCTTTTTTTTTTTAATTATACTCTGTACCGTAGGTACATAGAGTATTATAAGTTTGTGCAAAAGTATGTAACATCCAGAAGGAAGCATCTCCGACCCCATAAAGTATATATATTCTTGATCAGCATCAACAGCCGAGTCGATATAGCCATGTCCGTCTGTCCGTCTGTCTGTCTGTCCGTATGAACGCACAGATCTCAGAGATGGTAAGAGATAGAGGTTTGACGTGTATGGGACATATGCTTCTTATGTCTGCAGGCAGATCAAGTTTATTTTCAATTTTGGCCACGCCCCCTCCGCCCCCGCAATTTAGAAGGAGATATGACGTTTTTTCTAAATTGCGGGGGCGGGAGGGGGCGTGGCCAAAATTGAAAATAAACTTGATCTGCCTGCAGACATAAGAAGCAAATGTCCCATACATGTCAAACCTCTGTCTCTTACCATCTCTGAGATCTGTGCGTTCATACGGACAGACAGACAGACGGACGGACGGACAGACGGACAGACGGACAGAGGGACATGGCTATATCGACTCGGCTGTTGATGCTGATCAAGAATATATATACTTTATGGGGTCGGAGATGCTTACTTCTGGATGTTACATACTTTTGCACAAACTTATAATACTCTATGTACCTTCGGTACAGAGTATAACAGCCGAGTCGATATAGCCATGTCCGTCTGTCCGTCTGTCCGTCCGTCCGTCTGTCTGTCATATCTCCCACAGTTTTGAAGATAGATGGCTTGTTCCTTCTGGACATATTTTGTTATTAGAATAACTTATCGATCCGCCAAAGGAATGAAGAAGATCGGATGAACGGCTTTCGAGTTATGATCAAAAGACAAAATTTCTTGGTACAGAGTATGTTATAGTCGGGCTTGACCGACTTTCTTTCTTGTTTTCTCTTGTCGTGACCTAGGGGATTCTTCAACATGAAAGGTATCTTGGCGCATTCGACTATCTCAAGCATTTGTGCAAGACACAGTGAAGAAGGCAGTCAAATGTTAAGCATGCAGCAAACCGAATATTAGTAATACCTTTTATATTCCGAATGCAGGGATCTTGTACTTGAGAATTAGAAGCGGCATCTTTTATATATCTTTCTAAATTTAGGGGCGATTTTTTAGATTATTTTTTTCTATAATTTAAGGCGAATTTCAATACTGTTTTCCTTAATTTAAGTGCTCTACTTAATTCAATGGTAGTCGGCCAATTTTAGGAAACTGTGCAATCCATTTCTTCTGTTATTCAATGGTAAATATGCCCTAAATTAAAAAAAAAAATTTTTGAAATTACACTTTGTTTAAGAAACAAATAGACTAGTTTCTAATATTATGAAATGAGTTTCTAAAAAGTAAAAGTTCCGGGTTGTCCGATTGTCCGAAAAAGCTAGCTTCTGTACCGAAGTTTTTATACCCGTGCAAGTGCTCTCATAAATATTTTCAAAAATAATCTATTTCCCCAAACGACCCATTTTCCGACCGATTGTTCGTATGGGAGCTATATGCTATAGTCATCCAATTTGCACAACCGACCGACTGTTCCTATGGGATATGAGATATAGTCATCCTAACTGGTCGGTTCCGACATATTAGTAGCGTGCAGCAGAAAGAAGACTCTGACAGACAGATGGACAGACAGACCGACTATCGACTCAGCTCGCCTCCCTGATCAAGAATATATTTGGTTTAATGGGTCGGAAATTAATATTTCTCTACATTGCAAGCTTCCGGGCAAAATTATAATACACTTTGGTATACAAGTAATTTAATTTCTAAAAAATAGAAAATAAATTTTTTGAGTGCACGTGACTATTGAACTTTACCTTAAATTTTCGTATGAGTATACTTACTTATAGGTAATCAACTAATTTATCATCTTATTTATCTGAATGTGCTATGTTTCGGACATAGTTAAAGGGTATCCAAGTATCGCTAGTCCTGGAAGGCGTCAAACATTTCAACTGTTTTTATTCAATGCGCTTGTGGATGTTTGCTCTTGTGTGAATGTGTGAAACGAAGGTCATTTCTGATAAGCCAGACCACTTGTCGAACGAGTCTCAGCGCCGGGTCAGTTGAAATTAGATGCTGATGTGTTAGCCAGTGCAATGCACTGGCTCCACTTCCTGTTACGCCAAAGCGGAAGCCAAATGCATACAAAATCTCAGGAAAGTTCTAAATTGTTAGCAAATTAAACAGCTTTAACTTATTATGCAATCTCAGTTCAGTTCACCTGCCTGCTTGTTTGGCTTTCCTTCTGCCGAGCTGGTAGCACCAATAAAACTTTGCCGCCTGGCCGTGGCATGTGGAATTATTCATTCGACATTTAAGTGTTTGCCGACACGTGCAATGTAAAAGTTTTACGCGCCTTTGCCCAAACATACAAACGTACGCATCTTGAGCGAAACCGCCAGTGAAAGACGACTTCAAGCAGCAGCTGTCGAATGCAATGAAAAGTTTCCAAACACTCAGCAAATGACAAATTGCTGGCATATCATTTGCCATTGCATACTTTTAGGCCAATGATTCTGCATGTGGAATTTTGATAGCCAAGTCAATCGATTTTCGGCGAAGCGTTGGCAAATGTTGTTTGGCTTCTTGTGCGTTATTTCCTGCCCACCGCCAGCAAACTCCATCAAACTGCCATTTTGGTCGTGCTCCAATCGCTTATCGGGATGGGAGGACGGGCGGCTGCATGTCTGGAATATCTTCCGCTTCCGCAATTTTTGATGTCTTCCTCTGTCTGAGTGTCTCTTGGAGGGGAGGGAAAAGCGAAAAATAATAACTGACGAAGTGTGCTGCCACCAAGTGCGGCAAGCTCTGGCAAAAATTCAAATGTTTACATATGTAATCCTGGCCATAGTTGAGAATGCCGCATATTCGATTTACCTCCACCTGGGTGGTTAGTTGGTTTGCCACACATTTTTGCAATTTTTATGCAAATCTCTTTGGCGTGTGTGGGCCATCAAGTGCGATTATATCTTTTTTAAATTTGAGACTATGTTATTGCATTTGTGACAGCAGAGACTGTACAACAAAATTCATTAAGAGCAATCTTTCCAATACTCCAGTTGGCAAACTGATTTAAGAGCGTGAAGCTTCTCAAAAAACTGCAGTTCTTTCATAAAGACCAAGTCATTTTTTGCCAGCTTGTCTTCCATAAATGATTCCAAGAACCCAAAATAGACCCCATGCTGCAGTAGCAGCTGAAGGCAGTGCTGCAGAATCGAACAGTCTTTCGACCATAACTTGACAACCGTGAAGAGTTGAGTCGATATATCCATGTCCGTCCGTCCGTCTGTCTGTAAGAAAGCTTCAATCTCAGAGACTATAAGAGATAGAGTCATACATTTTTGCATGAAGGTAGGTGCATACCGTATGCAAATCAATTTTGTTTCATCCGTAAAAAACCGCTACGTCAGTTAGAGCTAAAACCGCTAAAAGGACAAAATAATGTTTTTTACCCTTTAATAGCTGTTACAAAACCCGGTTACATTCAAATTCAAAAACAACTGATAATAAAAAAAACCAAAAATTATATTACGCATCCGCCACCTATGACCATATGGCTGCATTTATCGACTTATCTAAGTACGGAGACGCTGAGAATCTTCGCGCAGCTAGTATTGTTTCATAATTCTCAGAACTCAGAGTGACTCTGTACTGGTCGGCTGTTGCTTGTTTACAAAAACAAGCGGGCAAAATAAAAGATAATCTTTGTCTGAAAATTTTATAATGGAAGTCTCTTTAATGAATGCAGAGGCTTTGGGGAATGCCATGGTTGTTTTTATGGGGGCATTTTGCGTGGCGCTGGAAGAGGATAAAGTGAATGGACTCAGCAGACGGCAACGCCACAAATTTTGGTTAGTTTTGGGAGTATAATTATACTCCGTAGGTACTCTGTAGGTACATGGAGTATATTAAGTTTGTGCAAAATTATGTAACAGCCAGAAGGAAGCATCTCCGACCCCATAAAGTATATATATTCTTGATCAGCATCAACAACCGAGTCGATATAGCCATTTCCATCTGTCCGTCTGTCAGTCTGTCCGTCTGTCAGATATGGTAAGAGATAGAGGTTTGACATGTATTGCCCCCCTCCCGCCACCGCAATTTACAAAAAAACGTCGTCTCCCACAGTTTTAAAGATAGATGGTTCGTTTCTTCTGGATATATTTAAAAATCAAGATAACTTATCGATCCGGTGAAGATCGGATGAACGGTTGTCGAGTTATGATCAAAAGACTGCTCGCAGCTGCTTTCAGCTGCTACTGCAGCATCAAAATTTATGCTGATCGTATAATTTCGTTGATACAGATATTTTACAATCGGGCTTGACCGACTTTCTTTCTTGTTTTTTAAATGTCTTCATTTGTGCACATATAATTGAAAACATTTCGTAGTTTCAAAATATGACGCAAAATCCGGCAGTTTTCTTTGAAAACTTCCACAAGTCGAAAAGTACATTTTATATCTTTTTTGGTTTGGCGAAGCCGCAATGAAGCACTTCGAGTGCAAATTGCATCGAAATCATACTCAAATCCCATTAGATATGTTGCGATTTACCCTCTTCGATTAGCGCCACTTGTTCATCCATTCTCCAAATGGCTCCTGTGTGGTTTTATTTGCTTCCATTTTATTATTCTCGTAGGTACCTTTGACAATTATCAAACTGCCAGAATTAATCAGCTGTTAGGCTAAATAACGATTCTCGCTATGAGTATTTTCTGAAGCGCATTCTCTCAGCTATGTATAGTACACTAGGGCGCACTTTTTTTGTATGGAAAAATTAAGGTCATAAAGGCGCCCCCTGATTCTATAGTTTATGGTGTATATTTAACGAAATAAAAAAGAAAAAAATTCAAAAAGTTATGATTTAGTGGACGCGCCGGGGCTACAAAGTTTTTGATATTACTCATACGCAGTGTTGCCTTTCAACTTTATATATTTTTGTAGTTGGCTTCGACTTTAAACAAAATGTTTTCGTGTCTTCAAAGGTTGCTCTGATTTAAAATAGTGTGCATAGCATACCAAATAAAATGATTTATTCTCACTAACTTAATTAGTAAAAACTGTTGGAGGAATAAACATACTCTTAAGACTTTATGCCATTTCGTGGAGGACTAACATTTTGCGCTGATCAAAGCATCTCATGTATTGGGATTTGGCCACTAAAAAGCCTTTCGATGCTAGCCGGCACCTGCTCCATCTGTATTGTTCGAAACCTTTTCGATATCCATTCCCCCAATCCCAAGCGCACACCATCGTTTGCTCTATATGTAGAAATACTTCCTATTTTCGGATAGCGAGCGACAGCACAAGATGTTTCGTGTGTCCTATGTCTATATAGACCGCATCGATGTTCCGAAACCTTGAAAGTGGTTCCGCACCCTATCTGTGCCTGATGACAGTGATACAAGCTTCCAGAAAAGCCTCATTGAATTAAGGGACAGAAAACTTCGGGGGACTTGTCGCTTGGGACTCTCTGGCATCAGATAGCAACCAACCTGGGGGGAGATTCTTGAGTCCTTCGAAACAATAAAACCCACATATACATACTTAATTCGAATCCCTTAATCTTCCTCTCCGCCAAAAGTTGTAGGATAACAAGTAAGGGCGCTGTAGTCGAGTTTCCCGACCACAAAATACCCTGTTCATTTGTTTTCATTTATTTCTTTGTGACAAAATGTCATCCTAAATGTAGGCAACACTTTTGGTAGTCCTGGCCAACAACTGGGTGGGGGGTTGTGCTCTTACTGTTTCACTTATAACTCCGGTGTTTTTTGTCCGATCTGATGGTACTTTTCAGAATAGATAGATATTAGGCCTAGCTTGATGCATACTAAACCACGAGGCTCTAACTTGGATCTGACGGTTGTTTAGGTGTATAATTTCTAGAGGAGGTCTTGGTTTTTTGGGGATAAAAGGGGGACGGGTGGGAATTTTCCAAATCTGAAACAAACTTGATCTGCGTACAGCATAAATCTACCTTCGTGCAAAAATTTGTGGCTCTATCTCTTATAGTCTCTGAGATCGACGCGTTCATACAGACAGACAGACGGACAGACGGACGGACGGACAGACGGACAGACGGACATGGCTATATCGACTCGGCTGTTCATGCTGATCAAGAACATATATACTTTATGGGGTCGGAAAATTTTCCTTCTCCCTGTTACATACATTCGCACAACTTCATGATCCCCCTTTTCCCATTTTCAATGGGAACAGGGTATAAAAATATAAAACAGAACCAAGAAAAGCAACAAAATAAAACAAGAAAGAAAGTCGGTCAAGCCTTTCATTCCTTTGGCGGATCGATAAGTTATTCTAATAACTAAATATGTCCAGAAGGAACAAGCCATCTATCTTCAAAACTGTGGGAGATATGACGTTTTTTCTAAATTGCGGGGGCGGGAGGGGGCGTGGCCAAAATTGAAAATAAACTTGATCTGCCTGCAGACATAAGAAGCATATGTCCCATACACGTCAATCCTCTATCTCTTACCATCTCTGAGATCTGTGCGTTCATACGGACAGACGGACAGACGGACATGGCTATATCGACTCGGCTGTTGATGCTGATCAAGAATATATATACTTTATGGGGTCGGAGATGCTTCCTTCTGGATGTTACATACTTTTGCACAAACTTATAATACTCTATGTACCTTCGGTACAGAGTATAAAAACAACCAACAAAAACAAATTAGTTCAAAAAAGATCTTTAATTATATTCTTTTAAAAGTGTGTTTTTTTTCGACAGTCTGGATACGAATTTCTGTGGTTCTCAATACATTCTACTTATGTTTTTTTTCAGCGCAGTATATTCCTGGTAATGTCCAACATTATTGTGGACGATGCGTCTTAAGCTATTGACTGGAGCATGAGCTTCCGTCCGGCAACTACATCACTTACGGATGTCAAATAAAAGCACAGATAGTACATCTCTTTTACTAGGCAGCCCAACCGACTCGACAAAACCGGGACTTAAAGCGCCCACCAAGAATGCGTGAGGTTCCTTGTCCATTTTTGTTTACAATTGGGGAATTTTAATATCGAAATCAAAATTGCTTGCCAGACTTTTAAAAATTGACAGGTTGGCCAATATTTTTTTGCATATTTTTATAGTTTGGATATTTGAGAATATTGTCCTAAAAGGATTTTTTGAAATTCGAAATACTTTAGGAGATATGGCCTTTTTTGTCCAGCAATGTTTTCGCCAAAATGAGATTTGCTTAGATTGGCTACTTTTTGAATGCAACGGTTTGAAGCAACCACCGAATTTCGTTCAACACGTTTTTTGCAGACTCGCGTTCACTGGCATTGCAGATTGATATATGTAAATATTTCACAAAAAAACAAGAAAGAAAGTCGGTCAAGCCCGACTATAACATACTCTGTACCAAGAAAATTTGTCTTTTGATCATAACTCGAAAACCGTTCATCCGATCTTCTTCATTTCTTTAGCGGATCGATAAGTTATCCTAATAACTAAATATGTCCAGAAGGAACAAGCCATCTATCTTCAAAACTGTGGGAGATATGACGTTTTTTCTAAATTGCGGGGGCGGGAGGGGGCGTGGCCAAAATTGAAAATAAACTTGATCTGCCTGCAGACATAAGAAGCATATGTCCCATACATGTCAATCCTCTATCTCTTACCATCTCTGAGATCTGTGCGTTCATACGGACAGACAGACAGACAGACGGACGGACGGACAGACGGACGGACGGACAGACGGACATGGCTATATCGACTCGGCTGTTGATGCTGATCAAGAATATATATACTTTATGTGGTCGGAGATGCTTCCTTTTGCCTGTTACATACTTTTGCACAAACTTATAATACTCTGTGTACCTACGGAACAGAGTATAAAAATGTTTTATTGCCTAAAATTTTCTTTGAGTGTCTTCAAAATCTCGTTTTTGAACTTCGAAGTCACTTTTCTCCAGTTCTATGTAACCGATTTTGATGAAACCAAGTGCAATCGACGGAGAATTATCCATTTTCCAATTCAAATCTATTTTATATTATATTATATTATCTAAATTTTTCATTTCAATTTATTTTTGATGCAAAAAAAACAACTTCAAACTTTAAACGCGTTTATCTCGAAACCACCTTTTTCGAGCTGGCGGCAGTGATTGCGCCCGTAGTTCTGAACCGATTTTGATGAAACACCATTCTGAATTGAATTGTCTGAATTGAATTGTCACCATTCTGGCCCCTACCTCAATCACAATTTTAAAATTTTTTTTACTATTTTTTTTTTACACTAAACTACAAAAAAATGGCTTAAAATCGATTTGTGATTTTTAAACTTTCGCCATTTTGAAAAAAAAATGGCAAAATTATGATTGAGGTAGGGGCCAGAAATACATCTGTACTGAATTTAACGCCGTTACTTTTTCCATTTCAGATGATCCGAAGTGGAGTTATCCGTGCCGCCAGCAGCATACCTTTTTTTTCGACGTCCAACTTTGAAGGCCGACAACTTTTTGAACAGCCCTCGTAAAAAGGAAAAAAAAATGTTTTTAATTTAATTCAATATGTCAATACAATAAAAAAACAGAATTTAAATAACTATTACCGTTTTCAAATAAGATTTTTTTTAAAAAGGCCCAAAAACAGCCTTCCAACCAGCAATACCCCCTTAAAAAGAGCGCTCTCGTGTACACTCAGAGAAAAAATCGAAAATTACGCACTTAAATCAACTATGTTCGATGTCAGAAGTTTGATAAGAATGAAATTCTTGATCACAGAGTGGAATTCTGGATCCAAGTATGAAATTTGGATCTTGTTTTCTTGATCCCAAAGCTTTAATACTTGATCCAGGTACGAATCATTTTGAAATCAAGCAGAATAGTTCTTGAATCAAGTGCTTAGCATTCTCAAATTAAAGATTGCTCATTCCTGAATCAAGAGCATACAGCATTGTCAAAATGTTCCGAGAATGTTCTTAAATCAAGAGCTTCACAGATTCCAATCAAACAACAATTTTAAATCAGTTGTTCTTAAATTTTGTTCAAATATATTTCATAGAAAATGCAAGCTTTAGCCGGCTCGAGGAATACACAACACCTTAAAGCTGCATCAGTCCTTGCCGGTGACATGAAATAAAGTAAACGTTTATATTCGTTGAAATTCCCATATGAAATATTTCGATCAAAACTTTAAAATATCTCTCAGAATTTTTCTGGGCCTTATGTCCGGAGTCCGGACATAATCAGTTCATTTGCACAAGACATTTTTTTTTGATTTTGTTCTCGGTCGCCCAAGTGGTCTTATTTGACAGCCCAAAACCATGCTAAGCTCATTATGTTTTTGAACTGCATCTTGCCTAATCATTTTCAAAAACTCCCAGAATGAACCATGCTTTGATATCATTGTAGATAGGAAGCTGTTGTATCCTTCTAAGGCAGTGGTTGTTCTTATGGGGCGTCCATAAATTGAAAATCCAAAGGCCGTTACAGAAAAAAATTAGAATATGCAAAATTTTAACTGGTAATGTTCAAGTTATACCTTTTCCATCCATTGATTTATAAAAAAAGAAAAAAGGTTAAAACATGGTTGTTCTTTCAGCGATTGAAAACAAAGGCTTGTCGCGGGCTTCCAGCTTGCATATTTCGAAACCTTATTATAACTGGCTTTTTAAGCAAGGGTAGTACCATCATTTTTTTTTAAATCCACTTAGCCTTCTCATTGTCCCGGATCATAATAAAATGGTTGTGGAACTTTTTCATCAGTCGCCTTAAGGCCTAACAATAATGGAACCAGCAGCCAGCTAAAATTGTGTTAGGAAAGACTTTGAATATTGCATTTCTCATAGCTTTTTCATAATATGAAGGTCGTGGGCTCAATTCTAAATATATTTGAAATTATATAATTCGAAATGTGCATGTGTGCTTTTGTGCTTTTAGTCGACATTATTATTATATTAACTTTTTATACCCGTTACTCGTAGAGTAAAAAGGGTACACTAAAGTCGTGCAAATGTATGTAACAGTCAGAAGGAAGCATCTCCGATATAATAAAGTATATATATTCTTCATCAGCATCAACAGCTGAGTCGATATAGCCATGTCCGTCTGTCCGTCCGTCCGTCCGTCCGTCTGTATGAGCACCTAGATCTCAGAGACTAGAAAAGCTGGAGCAACCAATTTTTAGATGTAAGCTAATATTGTCAGGAGGCAGATCAAGTTTGTATCAGATTTTGGCCACGCCCCCTCCCGCCCCCGCAATAAAAAATTTTGAATATCTCCTACAATTTGTAAGCTATCGAGCTCAGATTTTGCAGTGCATGTGGCCAATATGTACAATATCACAAATTTTCATAAAGATCGGATAATAAATGGCAGAGTTAAAAAAACGTTGCATACTTATCTGAGCCGCATGAGGTTATTAAACACTAATTGCCTTGAGTAACGGGTATTTCGAAGTCGGGCAGTGCCGACATTAACTTACGCTCTCGTTTATTGGTTTTGAATTTGTTGAGTTGGCCTTCCTCTTCGACATATATTAAGGCGCTGTTTCGTCTGGCACCTTGGAGGAATTCATACCTTCGAACTTTTAAAACTCTTTAATATTTGTTTATTTTTGTATAATACATATATGCTCGAGCATAGATCAAATCAGTAATAAAGTCAAGGGGAACTTTGATTCATCTCATGCAGGGCTCTAATACGAACACTGAATTAAAATTCACAAAAGGGCGATAAATCCGGAAAAATCTGGGCATTATGTCTCAGTTTTATACGGACTTATAGCCCATTTCGAATCTGACTGATAGTTCGTAGTGGACTACAAGCTATTTCGATATGGACATTATGATCGTAGGCTTTATGTCATGTCACCGTCCTTGCCTGTCAACTGTCAGTCGAACTGCTCTAACATCTCTAAATGCCAGCAATGCCAAAACTGGTTGGGAATTCCAAAGCAGCATGAGTGCAAAAATCGGTTGCACTCTCCGCTCGATAGCTTCCCAACGCACGAGTTCAACGCTGTGTTCTCTCAAATGTGCTTGCTCTACTCTTTGTATTTTTACCTCACTCCGCTTGAGAACGAATTCAGCTCGATTTTTTTAAATGCTTTCGTTCTGAAGTTATTCGTTCTGCTTTTTGCTGCGTGTAACTAGATAGGCTCAGAGAAAAATCTGAGCGTCTCCGTACTAAGCTTTAATGCCAAAAATTAGGCCTTCTAGCTCAGTGTGCATTGCTTGAAGTTTCGTAGTGTCACACTATTTGTTTCTTTCCATTTTCGCATTTTCTATGCGACCCTTTCTCTTTATGGTCAAAATGAAATGTTACTGCTTCGAATAGATCTCGGAAAAATTATATTTGCCATAATATCAAATTTACCATTCAAGATCACACTGATATTCACATTTTTTATTTCTCTGTGGGGGCTTGACTAACCTTGTTTCTTGTTTTTTCTCAGTGTAGGAATCTAAAAACCACCCTATTGTTGTCCAGGAAAATGCATTTGATTTACGTCAGAGTATTTTGAGCGATTTGCAATTAAAGGTTCCCTGTTTTGTCAGGGCTGCTAGTAATGAGCCATTCCAAGAAAAACTGAACTAGAAAATGTGGATATCATGTTTCATTTCAAATTTATAACTCTCTCAGAATAAAATCTTTTCCAGGAGGAGTAAATGGCAATATTTAAAAGGTCTGTCTCTGTTATGATAATACATAGATCCTTCGAAGTTTTCCAATTCGCATTTGGCATGCACAGGAGGGACAGTTAGAGGGAACAACAAAGGAAGCAGCTAGATACAACACATACCAAACAATTGCCGTCTAAATTCATTGTGTGCGCTTTGTGAGAGGACAAGGAAAAGAAAGGATCAATTGGAGATAAATATATGCGCCCACAAACACATGCCCACTCACTCACCAAAGTCGATGTCTATGCATGTCAAGGAATATAAAAAAAAAACGAAATTTACATTGATGCCTCTTTGCTGCATTGTGTGCTGAATATTTGCGGAAATATGAGTGTGAGTGTCTGTGTGTATATGCATGTCGATTGTGCGCGGGCAAACACTCCACTTCACATTACACTCGATGGATGGTACGAGGCGGTGGAGGTGGCGGGAGCTGCAGCAGTTTGATGTGTGATGGGCGTGTCATTCGATACAGTTTATTATTGCCATTCGAGTGAGCGACTACATTGACGAGGATGCCACAGCAACGCGTGCCTCATTATCAGACGAATCAATTGCATGTCAAGTTGTGACAGTTGCATATGCCTTGCAACTTTCCCACTACATAACATAAGTTCACTAATTTACAACACTCCTCTTAGGATTGGAAGCGCACAAATTGATAAATAATTGAGCATAGCTTACAGATAATCAAATTAAATGGAAAATCCATTATTTCAAATTGATATTACACAACGCAATCCAAATGTCAGACAACAAATGAGGCTGCAACAGCAAACTCATACCCAACCCCAGTGCGTCATGGCCAAAAAAATAATGGGAAGTCTTAATTGTTGAATACTCTAGTTCACAGTTTCATAGTATTCGCCACCGTATTATGTTATGTATCAAAGAGTCACCACATTCATGCGAAAAACTGAGATTTTATCGTTGCAGACAAAGCAACTTTAAATGATATGCTTATACTGTGAATTACATCTGATACATTCGGAGTTTTTTCCTGGTTTCCGATTACTAGCTTATGCGAGGAAAGACTACGATGCTATCAAAATTGGTGTAAGCATCTGGAGGCAGCTCGCACAAAACAGCCGGTAAGGCTGTAGAGTTCTAATAGCAGACCATTTATCCGTGTTGATATTAAATAACTGATTTTTTATATACAGACTGACGGACATGGCTATATGGACTCTGCTGTTGATGCTGTTCAAGAATATATATGCTTTATGGGGTCGGAGATGCTTCCTTCTGGATGAACCTCTGGCATATAGTATAAAAATATCAATTGGATGATTTCCCGAATCCATTTGGAACGGATTTGTCTTAAATATGCTAGAATCATCCAACGGATCTGAAAATCATCCAAATGTTTCAGCACCGTTGGATGATTACAAGGATATTAAAGACATATCCAGTCCAAGCGGATCTATTTTGGATTTTTTTTTCTGTTCAGCCGTACTTTTTCTACATATACAGTCAATCGCAGTATTAAATTAAAACTAAGCAATAAACAACATTTTCTTGGTCCAAATTACTGCATTGAGAAAAAAGGATATTTAAAAACATCCATTGGATGATTTCCGGGTTCCATTTGGAAGGGATTTGTCTCAAATATCCTTTGCTACCTTTGCCCCTGCTACGGTCTTGAAATGCTAAGAAAAATATAAGCCCCGTCTAACACAGCTGTACCGAACGGCCGATTTGAAGTTCAATGGTAGTTTTTTTTAAGATATATCGTTTTTAAGAATACGATACCGATAATAAACCCCAGTAAATCCACAAATCTCGGAGGGTACACCGACAATCAATTCAAGCAACAACAAAAACATGAAAGGGTACATGCAACATATGCGTCTCAAATATGACGAGCATACATACATATACATTAAGTTCTATTTTAAGTGCCAAAAGCGACTTGCAAAACAGCGAGAACGACTAAAATATCTACTTAGATGTAAAGACTATAAAAAAGTTCCAAAACATTTATTAGGGAAAGTAACTGCTCTACGTAAAAATCGTACTTTAGATGACTCACAGAAAGAACTACAGAAATTGGAAAAAACGTTTTTACTAAAAGTACTGACCTTAGAAATTAAAGAAACACACAGACAGATTCACATCATAATCCGAAATCAGACACATACATACCAAAAACTTAGAGCCAAAATTAAAGAAAAAGATTTATCCGTCTTGGAGAGAAACCAGAAAGCAGCTTACCAGACAGTTACAACGAGAACGGGGATAACAACCAAGAATAAAATAGAAAACGCTATATTGGAGAAAATAAGGGAATTCGGACTCACTGGCAATCAAGACTGGTTTGTAAACCAGACCAACATAAAAATCCCTGAGCAGTCCCAGTGGATTTTATCATTAGGACCAAAATTTGCTCTACCGGTAACAAAAAAGACGATTTCAGCAATCCATGTGATTGCGGACCTGGAACGGGGGATCCAAACAATAGAAGAGGAGAAAGTTAAGGAAACAACGAGAAGGAACCTAACGCAGAAACTCATTAAATACAAGGAACAAAACAGGACAGGTGAAAAAGATGATCTTATACTAAAAATTGCGGAAGACAGAAAAATTCTTAAAAACTCACAAAGATAAATTAATAATAACACAAGCAGACAAGGGAAACAGAACAGTAGCTATATACAGAGAAGATTACGACAAGAAGATGACTACTATGTTAGCAGACAGAACGACCTACAAAGCAGTGCGAAAGGATCCAACAACACAACTCGTTAGGAAGAAAAATATACTGATTAATGAACTATTTAAACATAAACATATAGACTTCAAACAAAAACTCCAACTATATTGCTCAGGAGGAAACGCCCCGAAAATCCATAAAGAGAATACACCACTTAGACCCATAGCAGCATCGACAACCGTTCCTTGTTACAAATTAGCAAAACACATAGGATACATACTAAAACACATTCTATCGGAAGACCACAAAATATTAAACTCTATACAGTTAAAAGATAAACTACAAAAATTAAAAATAGAGAATGACGAAATATGGGTATCATTCGATGTGATATCACTATTTACGAATATACCGACTTCACTAGCGATTAACAACATAATGGACAGATGGATAGACGTAGCCCCCCACACAAACATACCGAGAAAACAATCTAAGGAGATATTAGAGTTCTGCCTACTTGAAAACAATTATTTTTCGTACAATGGAACAA
>JAWNNO010005359.1:0-74496 GCA_035044985.1 Lordiphosa fenestrarum | reverse complement strand
ATCATTTAATGTACGATTTAAAGAAGACTCGAAAATGACTCATTCATCTCTCAAATGATTGGAAGTATGAATCGAAAATGAATCGAAAGCGAATTAAAAACTACTCTAAAGGAAGAGTCGTGGTTAGGGCACCGTTTACTCCAGAAATAAGTATTTTATATGATGAGAAAATGAGCGCATGACTATTTTTAATAGATCGAGGACTTAATAACGTCTACTATGTGATTGGAATTATCATAAAATGCTGACCCACCCAACATTTGGAAGATCATTTTCATAAATATCACCTTGATGAGTCTTTTCCAACTCCTTTTGATGATCCAAAAGAGCTGCCTATCATATGCGATTAATTGAGACTCGAAAATTACTAATGAATTTGCTTAAAATGTAATTTAGTGCAATACGACTAAAAAAGGCTCTCAAATGACTTGAAACTGATTGGAAACTGATCAGAGGAACGGTTAAAAACGACTCTTCAAGAGGAATCGCGTCTAGGGTACCATTTTCCCCCGACTAAAGTATCATTAATGATCAGAAAACATTTATTTATGACCATTTTAATCAGCCTTAGGACTCGAAAAAGACTCGAATGTGATCAAATATTATATAAAATGTTTGCTGGGGACTGGGCTAACTTCAATAAGACCATTCAAAAATCGGAGAGGTTGTAGTAATATGTCTATATAATAAGCTAGCTTTAAGTACCACTGTAATATGTATATGCAGAGCGTGACCCAGCTTCGGCACGCTCACCAACACTTTTTATTTAACTGTTAAGCAACACTGTAACGAGCTATGGGTATGTACAGGGTGCGCCATCTAAAGTGTCGGTATGGCAACACTGAATAAATATAAAAACAAACAACCGATTGCTATATGTTGATCTTGTTCCTTTAATTTGGTCCTGTACAATTTATTTCGACTACTTTTTGAACACAACATCAATCAAGTGGCCGCCATTATTGGTCACAACAAAATGTGCCCTTTTTGCGGCATTTCCCATCACTTTTTCGAGCGTCTCAGTCGATAAAGTGGCGATTTCGGCACGAATGTTGGCCTTAAGCTCTTCAATGGTCTGTGGATCGCTGGCGTAAACCTTGCTTTTTAAATAGCCCCACAAAAAGAAGTCTGGGGCGGTCAAATCTGGAGATCTGGGTGGCCAGTCAATATCGCCTCTTATTGATACCGGCCCAAACAGTCACTTTTTGGTCGTGTAAAGGTATTTCATGGATGCGGTGTGGATTTTCCGTGCCCCATATGCGACAATTTTGCTTATTAACACCACCAGAAAGCGTGAAATGGGCCTCATCGGTCATCAAAATATGTTTCCAATTGTTAGCACAATTGAACGATTATTTTCGATGAACAGCGTCACTATTTCGGCACGTTGTTTTGGTGTGAAGCGTTCCATGGTCAAAATTGTACTAGATTGATGTTTCCAAAACATGTCTAACAAAAGCAATATTTTTATTTTCTATGATATTTTCTTTCTGTTGGTTCACTACTAGTAATCATTATTTTAGTTTTTAACTTTACCTTGGCCTGGGAGTCGAACTCGGGACCTCGGGGAAACTTCAACACGAAAGGCATCTTACCGCACTCGACTACCAAGCTCGCGCGTGAGGATAGTAAATAACGCAGTCAAATGCTAAGCACTCACAGCTGCCTCTTTTATATTCCGAAAGCAGGGAACTCGAACTTGAGAATAACATGCGGTGTCTTTTTCTATTTTTCTAAATTTTAGGGCGGTTTTCTAGATTATTATACCCTTGCAAAGGGTATTATGATTTTGCCCAGAAGTTTGCAACGCATAGAAATATTCATTTCCGACCCCATAAACTATATATATTCTTGATCAGGGGGACGAGATGAGTCGATTGAGCTTTGTCCGTCCGTCTGTCCGTCTGTCTGTTTCTACGCGAACTAGTCTCTCATTTTTGAAGCTATCGAGCTGAAATTTTGCACAGAGTCTTCTTTTTGCTGCACACTACTAATATGTCGGAACCGACCGGATCGGATGACTATATCTTATAGCTCCCATAGGAACAATCGGTCGGAAAACTAGTTTTAGTATGAAATACTTTTTTCTTTTCAACGGAAACGTCTCTAAACTTTGTAATCGTAGGTTTTATATGTTTTTTTATAATCCTACCAATTTTTATTAAAATCGGACAACTATATGGTATAGCTGCCATACAAAAGATAGGTATGAAAAACAGTCTTAGTTAGAAAAACTTTTTTGTTTTTAATCGTAGCATCCTGCAATTTTGTATTTGTTTGTTTTTCGTGCTTTTACATAATTCTACAAGTTTTTGTCCAAATCAGATGACTATATCATATAGCTCCCATACGAACGATCGGTCGAAAAATGGAAAAAGCGTATTTTTTTGAAAATATTTAAGCGATCACTTGCAAGGGTATAAAAACTTCGGCACAGACGAAGTTAGCTTGGCTTTCTCGTTTTTCTATATTTTAGACGATTTTCTCAGCATGCCGAATATTAGTTGGCCCGTTTATATTTCGAGTGCACGGAATTCGTACTTGAGAATTACAAGGGGTGTCTTTTTAATATTTTTATATTTTTTAGGGCGTTTTTCAAAAAAATTTTGTTATATTTTAGGGCGAATTTCTAAATGGCTCGTCTAAATTTAAGAAATGTGCTTTCTTAATTAAGGGCGTTTTACTAAATTTATTTTAAGACACATTGCAATGTATTTTTTTCTAAATTCAAGGGCGAATTCGCCCCTAATTTTTGAAAGTATTTAGGAAAAAATCTAGAAAAATTACCCTAAATTTAAGAAAAAATAAATCGAATTTCTAAATTTAAGAAATTCTTTTCTAAAAAATCTTTTTATACCCTGTTCCCATTGAAAATGGGAAAAGGGGGATCATGAAGTTGTGCGAATGTATGTAACAGGGAGAAGGAAAATTTTCCGACCACATAAAGTATATATATTCTTGATCAGCATGAACAGCCGAGTCGATATAGCCATGTCCGTCTGTCCGTCTGTCCGTCCGTCCGTCCGTCCGTCTGTCCGTCTGTCCGTCTGTCCGTCTGTCTGTCTGTATGAACGCATCGATCTCAGAGACTATAAGAGATAGAGCCACAAATTTTTGCACGAAGGTAGATTTATGCTGTACGCAGATCAAGTTTGTTTCAGATTTGAAAAATTCCACCCCGTCCCCCTTTTATCTCCAAAAAACCTAGACCTCCTCTATAAATCCAAGACCTAAAAAGCCGTAAGATCCACAATTTTCAAGTTAGAGCCTCGTGGTTTAGTATACATCAAGTTAGGCTCAATATCTATCTATTCTGAAAAGTACAATCAGATCGGACCAAAAACACCGGAGTTATAAGCGAAACAGTTGGGCTGATAATAGCCCTCAGGACTAGAAAAGTATTGCCTACATTTAGGATGACATCTTCAAAAATTCAAAAACAAATAAATGAAAATAAATGAACAGGGTATTTTGTGGTCGGGAAACTCGACTGCAGCGCCCTTACTTGTTTAGGGTTGATTTTTCTAAGTTTAAGGAAAAACTGTCTAAAAACAAGAAGGAAAATTATTTTAGGGCAAATTTCTAAAAATTAGAAATTAAATTTTTTGATTGTAGTTCGCGTTGAAACAGACAGACGGACGGACAAAGCTCAATCGACTCAGCTCGTCACCCTGATCAAGAATATATACAGTTTATGGGGTCGGAAATGAATATTTCTATGCGTTGCAAAATTCTGGGCAAAATTATAATACCCTTTGCAAGGGTACAAAAAACGTCTGATTCACGCATGTAAATTTTTAGAGTTTTGCTTCAATCACGAATCAGGCACGACGGAAGGAGGCGTCACGAATTTTCACGCAGCATAAAAATGCAAATTCGGTTTAAACACAACGGCCGCATATTTTGGCAATTAATTGCAGCAGCTTTATACTTTTTGCGGTCAACTATTTTGTTGTAAACTTATTAAAATTTGTTTGCGAAAGTCCGTTTTCCCTTGGTCCTTGTTGAGCCCAACGGTGTCGTAACAACCCACATGCGCCACGTTGAGAGGCATTCGACAACACTTCATAAATTGCCGCTTGCTATATTTTGGGCCTTGTCATCAATTGTCAGAACTGAACATTTTTCCCACACTTCGTTTCTGTAGTTTTATGGTTTCAGCAGTTTAAAACTTTCATTTCCTTTCAAAAGGTTTCTTTTTATTTCGTCTTTTTTTCTGTCACACATAAGTTGAATTTAAAGCAATTTAAATTAAATGTGCAAACGCAATTTTGTCAGATAAATACCATAATTTTTATACTCTGTACCGTAGGTACATAGAGTATTATAAGTTTGTGCAAAAGTATGTAACATCCAGAAGGAAGCATCTCCGACCCCATAAAGTATATATATTCTTGATCAGCATCAACAGCCGAGTCGATATAGCCATGTCCGTCTGTCCGTCTGTCTGTCCGTATGAACGCACAGATCTCAGAGATGGTAAGAGATAGAGGTTTGACATGTATGGGACATATGCTTCTTATGTCTGCAGGCAGATCAAGTTTATTTTCAATTTTGGCCACGCCCCCTCCCGCCCCCGCAATTTAGAAAAAACGTCATATCTCTCACAGTTTTGAAGATAGATGGCTTGTTCCTTCTGGACATATTTAGTTATTAGGATAACTTATCGATCCGCCAAAGAAATGAAGAAGATCGGATGAACGGTTTTCGAGTTATGATCAAAAGACAAAATTTCTTGGTACAGAGTATGTTATAGTCGGGCTTGACCGACTTTCTTTCTTGTTTTCTTGGTACAGAGTATGTTATAGTCGGGCTTGACCGACTTTCTTTCTTGTTTTTTTTTAATTTGTCGTGAATTTTCTCACCTAAATCTCACAGATCACGAATGTTCACTCACTAGAACTAGTTTTTCACACTAGAACAAGTTTTTCGAACGATCGTTCTTATGACAGTTTTATGCTTTACTCATCCTATCCTTCCGATTCCGGAAAATGTGGAGCGTATTTGTACCAAATTTATCAAAATGTTAGACTCGGTTTTTCAGGATACTCGAATCCATAACTTATTGAATGTTTCAGAAAATAAGAAGAAGCTATTTCCCAGTGACTTCTTCTGTTATCCTGATGGAATTATCCACATTACTGTGGAAACACTTTTCGTAAGTGGACCACGAAAAGGCATTTTAGTATCCAGAACTTCGAAGTTTTTATTTCGTCACAACTCTTTGTATAAGTAGAAACACTTTGTCATTGCTTTGATGGTCATGAGCTGTATGAAAGTGTTTCTATTTATATAAAGTATTGTGAAATCCCATCCCAACCCAAAATCGAGACAATTTCCTAACAGTTTATGTCGGTTTTAGGTCGCTTACTGTATAAACGTGTATAAAGCTTGGCTGAACCAAGGTTCGAACCAAAACCTTGGCCCAAAAAACTTGAACCTCCAAATTCTGAACCTGAACCATTGGTAAGTTTTGGTTCGAACCCGCAAGCCGGAGATCCACGAAATTTTTTGGGTTTGCAGCCCTGATTACTGTGGAATCATTTATCGTACGTAGACTACGAAAATGAAGTTTACTTAAAGGCACTTCAAGATTTTTATTTCGTCACAATACTTTGTCATTGCTTTGATGCTCATGAGCTGTATGAAAGTGTTTCTCTCGTTGCTAAAGACAGAGCTGAACAGCAAGTTATAAATAAATAATACTATAGTACTATATAAACTTGTATGATGCATGTCACGCCCCGGATTTTCGAAAAAAAGTTATATCTCTAACACTTTCTGTTTATCGATCCTTAAAAGGAATGGTAAAGATCGTATAAACGATAGTCAAGTTAGGAGCAAAATTAAGTTTGCTGCAAAATACATACTGTGCATACACTTTCGTTGGTACTGAGTATTTTACAGACGAACTTCTTTAAGCTAAAAGTTTTCATAATATTCGGTCTACCCGAAGTTAGCTTTCTTATATTCATTTTTGTTCCTTGATTTTTTAGGAAGTTATACATAAACCAATACTGCTCAGAAAATTTGGAAAGGATATGTCTAAAATATGCTTGTAATCATCTAGCGGAGCTTTAAAATCATCCAAATAATCATAACTTTTCATATCCTTTAGATGATTTTTAGCTCTTTAGACTATTTTAGCCATATCCTTTCCAAATGGATACCGGAACTTCTTATATTGCTTGCATGGGGTGGATCACTTTGCTGCTTCGCATATTCCTTAGCCAGTGAGTGATCATCTGGTGTGAGCCGATATGGGTCAGTAATTGCCGTTTTTCCACATCTCGTATAAAAATGCATTGATAGTATGAGAAGTAGTCTATCTGAGTTTTCGGAGGTATTTTTAAGGCAATACAGTTAAAAAAACGAGACAGCTAAGCTAACTTCGTCTGCAAGTGCTCGCTTAAATATTTTCAAAAAATTCTTTTCCCCTTTTCCGACCGATCGTTCGTATGGGAGCTATATGATATAGTCATCCGATTTGGACAAAAACTTGTAGAATTAAGTAAAAGCATGAGAAACAAACAAATACAAAATTGCAGGATGCTACCATTAAAAACAAAAAAGTTTTTCTAACTAAGACTGTTTTTCAGACCTATCTTTTGTATGGCAGCTATACCATATAGTTGTCCGATTTAAAAAAAAATTTGGTAGAACTATAAAAAAACATAGAAAACCTACGATTACAAAGTTTAGAGACGTTTCCGTTGAAAAGAAAAAAGTTTTTCATACTAAAACTAGTTTTCCGACCGATTGTTCCTATGGGAGCTATGAGTTATAGTCATCCGATCCGGTCGGTTCCGACATATTAGTAGTGTGCACCAAAAAGAAGACTCTGTGCAAAATTTCAGCTCGATAGCTTTAAAACTGAGAGACTAGTTCGCGTAGAAACAGACAGACGGACAGACGGACGGACGGACAAAGCTCAATCGACTCAGCTCGTCACCCTGATCAAGAATATATATAGTTTATGGGGTCGGAAATAAATATTTCTATGCGTTGCAAACTTCTGGGCGAAATTATAATACCCTTTGCAAGGGTATAACAACCATGCGGCACAACATTGGAGAGGCAACCAAACCAGATCTTTCAGAGAAACTTCTATTCAAAGCTTATCTCAAACTTGACACAAAACCTTTCTTCCAATTAAGATATGGGTCGTAATTGATATCGATATATGGCTAGTCAAAATGAGCCTGAATCATATCAATCCTGCCATGAAAAGGCAACCTTCGATTTGCAGTCGATTAAAATAGCCACTTTGTACTTATCGGTACAGAGTCTAACAACTGGACCCCAAAAAATGCTTACCTTCAAAACTATTCATTTAACCTGGAAAAATGGGTACATTTCCCATAGTGCATTGGGTGTAATTACACAGTTTTTTCAACTCTTGCCATCGCTGCAATTCCGTTGTCATCTCCTGCTTCCATCTGACCCATTTTCACTCATTTTCTCTGCGTTAATTGGCATCATGTTGCGGAGCTTGCTTCATTATCACAACATCTACCAGCTTCTGTTCCTTTTTCTCGTTCTCTTGTAGTTGTGGTTTCCCAAAGGACTTTAAAAAATCTTTAATATTTGCTCTGCGAAACATTAAACACAAATTTATTAAACACAATTAATCAAAACATTTTGATGAAATAAAATAATAACGCAGCAAAGCATTGCAGTGTCCTAAAAAAAATAGTTTTCAAAATATGAAATTAACGTAAATCTTCAAAAATAACTCAAAATTTTTGGGATTCTCTATGAAAGAAATACAATTTGATCGCCTGTCCTGCATTTGCGCTGAGGGAAAGATTTCCAAATGAATTGAGCACAGCAACAACAACAATCACACTTAACGCTTACGCTTACAATATAATACTCGAATGGGGCACGGCACATGGGACAAACCTTGGCGGGACACACACGGTACACCTTCTTGATGCACCGCAGGCAAAACGAGTGCCGGCACGGCGTGTTCACTTTATTGCGCTTGCGAGACAAACACACGGGACACAAGTCACGATTTCGCTCCATTGTATTTCGCTTCTTCCCCCGTAATTTACAACAGCAACAAATTTTTTTTAATATGTAAATGTTTTACCTTTAGTCGGTAGGTGTCGAGATATTTAGATTTGTCGTATGAAACAACTACGAGTTGACACTGGGTTGGTGGGTGAAGTCTATTACAAAGCCATCTTTCAAATGCTCAATGCAAGGCACATATTACGCACATGTCACGTATTCTATGGGCTTGTCAGTGAGAATTTTATTTATGACAGAAATGGGCAAATAAAACAAGAAAAAGATGGGAGACAGTCAAACTGCTGGTTGGTTCAATAAATCGCGTGGCCAAAGTACAAAGGAAGTGAAACAGGGTGACGGAACCAAAGACAGACATATC
The DNA here is from genome assembly GCA_035044985.1 of Lordiphosa fenestrarum. NCBI lineage: Eukaryota > Metazoa > Arthropoda > Insecta > Diptera > Drosophilidae > Lordiphosa > Lordiphosa fenestrarum. Next base: position 66,098 of record JAWNNO010005359.1, on the reverse strand, counting down.
GTAGATTTTTATAGTTAACCATAAATGAGGACACAAAACGAAACTAGTGACCATAGAGGAAGCAGTGCGAAATGTTCTGAAACACGAATTTGGTCGAAATCAGCAACATCAAAACGAACACTTGCAAGTGTACTAAAACTTCTTGGCTTTCTTGTTAAATCGTGTATTGTGTTTTGTTTTCCTTATTCGATTCTGAAGCGTCTCAAAAGACAAGAATAGAACAATCTGGGTTTTCGTTTGTTCCTTGATCTCTAAGGTGAAATGAAGCAAACGGCAAACAGAAATCAGACATTTTGGCAAAGTTTCCATCTTTTCAGCAACGGAAAGTAAATTTGAATGAAATATAAAAGGATGAGGTGAATTTAAGGTGAACTCATAATAATTTTGTTCCATTCAATTGATTGACATAGCTAAATACTTATGCACCAAACAATTATTTGAAATAAATTAGTTATATGCTTCATCTTGTTGACATTCATTTTACATTTTAGCTGAACTTTTAAACTTAAAATACAGAAAAAGTTGCAAATTCAAGCTTAAAGTCATTTATTTTTTGAGCTGATATTTATTTCCCTTTTACTTAAATTTAGCTTGGGATATTTCACTTCCTTAGAATTTCAATTGGGTTTTTTCACAATCACAATCAATATTTAATTGCGAGTTTTCACTTCAATTAAATTTTCAATTGGGCTTTTTCACCAGCATTAAATATTTTCTTATGTCAAAAACAAAAGCATTTGTACACAAAATATTTATAAGACGGTATAGCTTTGAATTTTTTGGAGTATCGATAGCAAACAGCTGACTATATCGTCAAATATCGATAAGCGATCAACAAAATTGATCAGGTAGACAAATTGCAAAACTTGAAAAGAATTTTTTATAAAATGAAACGAAAACGAGAGCGTAAGTTAAAGTCGGCCCTGCCCGACTTCGAAATACCCGTTACTCAGCTCAGCTCGGATAAGTATGCAACATTTTTTTAACTCGGCCATTTATTATCCGATTGTTTTGAAAATTTGTGAGATTGTAGATATTGGCCACATAGACTAGACTGCAAAATCTGAGCTCGATATCTTAAAAATTGTGGGAGTTATTCAATATATTTTATTGCGGGGGCGGGAGGGGGCGTGGCCAAAATTTGAAACAAACTTGATCTGCCTACAGACAATACTAGCTTACGTATAAAATTTGGTTGCTCTAGCTCTTCTAGTCTCTGAGATCTAGGTGTTCATACAGACGGACGGACGGACGGACAGACGGACATGGCTATATCGACTCGGCTGTTGATGCTGATGAAGAATATATATACTTTATGATATCGGAGATGCTTCCTTCTGCCTGTTACATACATTTGCACGACTTTAGTATACCCTTTTTACTCTACGAGTAACGGGTATAAAAATAGAGTTCAATAGTGACTGCGTTAAAGACAAAGACTTTGTTCCCAATTTAAATTTTGAGCGTATGTCTTACCTCTGCAACAAGATATAAATACTCGTATGCCCAGGGTTTTCATCAGGAGCAAAATCTTCTATTTTGACGCTGTCGTTTGTCTCCACTTTTTTTTTCTCATTTAATAAAACGCCTTTTAAGTTATTCAATACGAGCTATAAATCAAATTATCGATATTCGATTGCAAAGTCAGCTATTCGCCGGCTTTTATTTTTTATAAAATTTTATCAATAAAGTATTAACAGGTGAAAAATCCCAATTAAAAATTTAATTGAAGTAAAGTATACCAATTAAATATTCAATTGTTGTGAAAAGTCCCAATTGAAAATGTAATGGAAGGGAAATTTCAAATTAACAAGAAAGAAAGTCGGTCAAGCCCGACTATAACATACTCTGTACCAAGAAAATTTGTCTTTTGATCATAACTCGAAAACCGTTCATCCGATCTTCTTCATTCCTTTGGCGGATCGATAAGTTATCCTAATAACTAAATATGTCCATAAAAAACAAGCCATCTATCTTCAAAACTGTGGGAGATATGACGTTTTTTCTAAATTGCGGGGGCGGGAGGGGGCGTGGCCAAAATTGAAAATAAACTTGATCTGCCTGCAGACATAAGAAGCATATGTCCCATACATGTCAAACATCTATCTCTGACCATCTCTGAGATCTGTGCGTGCATACGGACAGACAGACAGACAGACAGACGGACGGACGGACGGACAGACGGACATGGCTATATCGACTCGGCTGTTGATGCTGATCAAGAATATATATACTTTATGGGGTCGGAGATGCTTCCTTCTGCCTGTTACATACTTTTGCACAAACTTATAATACTCTTTGTACCTACGGTACAGAGTATAAAAATTGGCTGGTATGAAAATTTCCAATTGAATTTTCAATGGAAGGGAAATGTACCAAGCTAAATTTAAATTGAAGGGAAATAATAAAATAAATATCAGCTGACACTTGACTGGGTTCAAGTGTCATTAATAATTGACTTAGGGCTTGAACTATTTCAACACTTTAATAGAAAAATTCAATTAAAATTCAATTGACTTGAAAAAAAAGTTCAGATAAAATGTAAACAAATTTCAATAGGATTTAATGGTAATTGAAAAGTTCAATTATTTAAATCAAGTAATTGTTTCTAGCTTGAAAAACTCCATTGCTTAAGAAAAATTTGTTGTTTTTTATTGAAGCGGCGGACTAATTAAAAAAAACTGATTAAAAAAAAACCTATTGCCAAGTAATTAATTTTTTAGAAATTTGTTTATCAATTCACCCTACCGATGTACGAATATCAATTGATGCTACCTTCTCAACAGATTAACCCCTAAAGGTATGCCTCAAAATAAATGTGCAAAATAAATCAGAGCTTATTGACAGCCACACCCTGTATCCAGCGGTATATAGACTTATTTGAAGTGAGCCTTGTGAGCTTTTGGTTGCCATGATGAGCAGGCGCCTGGCTCTTTTGTTTGACATAATACATTATAGATTTTTATCAGCCTCCGCCCATTTCTCTTGAGTGACATGCAAGCATTGAATATTGTCAAATGGGAGCAAAGATTGATTGTCAGTTTGTCAATCAGGCACTTTACTAACGCTCATCTCCCTCTTTCTCTCTTTCTTTGATTCCAGTGGCTGGCTGGGCAGTGCCAAGGGCTGGCTGGGAAACGCTTCGATACCATCGATGCCAGCTATGCCGGCCATGCCATCCATGCCTTCGATGCCCGCTATGCCATCGATACCCTCAATTCCTGGACTACGCAAATCTGGAGCCGGAGCCGAGGGCGCTGAGGGTGCTGAGGGAGTCGAGGGCGCTCCGGCTGGCGTTGCCGGTGCTGTGAGTGGTGGCGAGGATGACGACAAGTCGAGGTATATTAGGTATGGGTGCCAGCTTAAGAATGACGGAATTGTGTATACAAAGCAACAAGAAGAACAAGAACAATGCGTGAAACTAATAATAATTGTCTTAAATGAAAGTCGCGTTTGGTATTTTGGTTTTTAATCCTGCAAAGTTCCTTAAGCCTTTGTTTAAGTTTCCCCCAGTTATTTTGCTTTCAGTTGTTCCCCTTGAAGTATTTGAACAAAAGAACTTTGTTTGAAGTTATTTATATATATATATATATATTTATATACCCACCTACTTACACACAACTTTTTCTTAACTATATAAAACAACCACTAAACTTGCTCTTTGCCATTTAGTTTGCTTTCAATGACAAATGAAAACCAAAAATATATATACATACTTATATTCTTAAGACTTTTCACTAAACTTATATATTTCTATATACTCAAACACACATATTTTTTTTTCCTTCTTTCAATTTACACCACTTACTCTTTGTGGCTTATTCAAAGATTCACATTTCTTAAATAACTTTTTGTACAAACTACAATCTAATCCCTTCTAACGTTTTTGTATGTTTCAAATTTCCAAATAATAGACGAAATCGTGTCCGTTTACAAATTGGAGAATATGTTTCGTTTCCAAATTTTTGTATTCTATTTTATAAAGTTTAAGGTAAGTCGCTTTATTCAATTAAGCTCCACTTTGTAAACGGACACAATTTTGCTTAGACAGAAAAAAAAACTCAGCCTTGATTGAACACATTTCATAAAAACCTATTCATTAAGGTAACGACTAAAAATTATGAAGGGTGTCCCAATATTCAGGCAAGAAGTTATTTCGATAAAAATATCAGCATATCGATATCACAGTGTTGCCACCTGATGAATACCATGTAAAGCGATCATTTATCGAACATATAAGGTTGTCAAAAAAGTCTTGCTGTATTTTTATTGAATTTTCAATTATTCATAAAATTGGTTATAATAATGCGATTTAAGTCAAATATGCGCCGTTTTGTTCGATGACGAGTTCCCAACGAGATGCCAACTTCATAATGCCTTATATATTAGCACATTAACCTAAAACAAGAGACATGTTACCACAAAGCAGTTAGAGCAATGAACCAGGTCAGCTAAATACATCTTTGTGGTTTTGGTGGTAATTAATATCTAAGACCTTTTTTTTATTATCATTTATTAACCAGTTCCTATTTGAAATAGTCAATATCATATGGATAAATCGTTGCTTCTTAAGACGATGTGCAATATTTCGAGATGATATTTCTTGTTTCGATATTGTCAGTAACATTGAGCAACTCCAAGCAATATACACATGACCAATCTCGACGGATTCACCCTATTTCGGGTGCTAAGAATCGAACTGCATCATTTCTTTTTTTGAGTTATCATGTGTGTGTACCAGAGGTCGCAACAACCGGTCCTCTCTTTTCAGTTGTCAGAAAACAACCGGTTTCGTGCGGCACATTTACAAAAAGGGGCAAAAACAACCCTCAACTGCGCTCTCTGGTTGTTTTCGGTCGTGAGAGGAGAGAAACACATTTGTTTTTGTTTTTTCGGTCTCGGTCTTTTGGAGACCTTTTCACAGCAACCGAACGCTGAAAAGGTCTTTTTTGTGTGTGTGGCAGGCCCGGCCCGACACACGGTGAGCATTCGGTGTTTATCGGCAAGTGTGTGAGCTCACTCAGTGCGTGCTTACATCTTGATGCGAATTGACATATGTACATGTGCCTCGCATAAGTATGTATGCAGCACATTACATGCGCTCTCTTATTCTCTCTCGCACTGTTACGCTCAGCTCCCACTTGACTAAGCTCACAGAGACCTTTTGCGATTAACATTTTGACGTAGCGGTCTTCAAACAACACTCACTTTGGGACCGTTTGACTGAAATGGGCCTGTTATTGGGTTGTTGTCAGACCGACCAGCGTTCGTGCTCAACAGCATCCGAACTAACAGAGAGCGCGCTAGCAGCACACAATCGGTTGAGAAAAGAACGAAACCGTTTTTTTTTTATTTTTTCGGTTGTGGTCGTAAGCAGAGTCGTCTGGCAATATGGGTTGAGAGTTATTTACGTGCTATGGTGTGTACCTTTGGTAGTAACTCATCCATAAAATCCCATAAGGAAGCTACCCACATGAAAATGTAAAATCATGTTAACGAGTTTTCTCAAGCTCAGTCTAGTCTCAGCATATCCTAGAATTGGATTATTGGTCACTTTCAGTATTTCTTTCAGCTGTGAGTGTATAGATGCTATCTAAAATATTTTTAATCATTTTAAAAAGCCTTAGGAAATACAAATTAATTGATATTTTATGTACTATATATTTTAGAAATCGATTTTAGAAAATATCGTTAACTTTAGATCAGATCTCGTTTAAAACAGCTTGGGACAAGAATGTTACAACATATCAATTTCTTGAAATAAATTTTAAAATTGAAATAACATACACTCAGAATAAAAATCAAGAACTTTGTACTCGTCTGAAGTACGAACGTTGTCAACAGGACGGTAAGTAAGAGCATACTCAGAGAGACCTTTTCAATTCAGCAATACTTTAAGACTTAAGACTGATTCGAGATATATTCTTTTAGTTTACATTGCAACTTAAGTTAAGCCCAACTGACTCTTAAAAATAAGTACAAAATATATTTAAAAAATAATTTTGAAAAAATTATGAGTACCTCAAAAAGTACTAAAGTGTTCTTGAAATAAAAATTCTAAGCCTAAACACAGCTTGTTCCTTGAAAAGGGCTTTTGTATTGATCCAAATTAGATAAGATTTATCCAATTAACCAAAAAGCCAGACTTTCATTACTTAAAGTCAGATATCTACCGTCACTCCATAATCAGAATGTTAGAACCAGTTGGGAATTTCAAGAACTGATTTGCTTAAAAATAGTTCTCATTTTCATTTCCGCCCTTTTTTATACCCGTTACTCGTAGAGTAAAAAGGGTATACTAAAGTCGTGCAAATGTATGTAACAGGCAGAAGGAAGCATCTCCGATATCATAAAGTATATATATTCTTCATCAGCATCAACAGCCGAGTCGATATAGCCATGTCCGTCTGTCCGTCCGTCCGTCCGTCCGTCTGTATTAACACCTAGATCTCAGAGACTAGAAGAGCTAGAGCAACCAAATTAGATGTAAGCTAGTATTGTCTGTAGGCAGATCAAGTTTGTTTCAAGTTTTGGCCACGCCCCCTCCCGCCCCCGCAATAAAAAATGTTGAATAACTCCCACAATTTTTAAGATATCGAGCTCAGATTTTGCAGTGTAGTCTATGTGGTCAATATCTACAATCTCACATTCAATTTTCAAAAGGATCGCATAATAAATGGCCGAGTTAAAAAAATGTTGCATACTTATCCGCGCCGCATGAGGTTATTAAACACTAATTGAACTGAGTAACGGGTATTTCGAAGTCGGGCAGGGCCGACTTTAACTTACGCTCTCGTTTGGAGTTAGCATATTAAGTTTACATTGTACTTGATGTAAAATATTTGGAGATTGGACTAAGAGAAAGAAATGTTCTTGATTCAAGAACGTTTGTTTTCATTTCAGTAATATTTGATGTCGCTTTTCGATTTTAATCGGCTCTGTACTTAATTTTAGAACTTCTAAGAAGGAAACATAGTTGAAATTGAACTAGAACTCTACTGCCTGTATTTTTTTCTGAGTTGACACAGTTTGCACTTGATAGAAGTATAAACTTAATGTTTTTGTTTGAGTGTACCTAAAATTATTTGTAAAACATGACTCGAATCCCGTTTTAGACTAGTTTGGAACCAGAAAATTATCAAACTTACATTTACCAAAGCATAAATCATTCTGAAATCAATTTTGTACATGTATTCAGTCTTAGTTGTAGGATTATTTACAACACTATTTGGACCCCAAATGATCCAGTCTTCCGTTCATCCAACAAGCCAACTCTTAAATGAATTTTGGGACATCATCATTTATAAAATTCTATGCATCAATATTTCAAACACACTCACAAAACTCCTTCCATACAACATTTACCAATCCCATCTCTTGTGTTTACCATTTCAATTCGTTTGTTTTCATTCGTTTTATTTTCATTTTGTATACGTAACGCGTAATGAAACTCATTTGATTGCCCAAAGTATCAGATTCCATCATTATTGAGCGGCCCATCAAATAGAACTAAAAGAGAAACAGGTCAACGGAATCTTAAGATAATCTCAAATATCTGGAACCTAATGGCTAAGCAGTAGATAAAACAAACCTCAATTTATTGTTCGTAGTTTGTTTATAATTTATTTCGCTGTGTTGTTGTGTAGATTATCGTATAATTTTCTTTGTTCATGGTGTGGCCATATCCTCCTCCTTCTATATATCTGTCTCTCACACATTCTAAATGTGCGCTCTATCAAAAAATAATGTCAAAAACGATTCCCTCATGATGCTACTTAGTCTCTGCATGCATTGTAGGTGTGCTCGTTCCTTGGGCTTTTGATTTTGTTTTATTAAATCTATAATTTCGGATCTCTATTTTCATTCACTTCAAACCATTCATATTGAATATTCTACATTGCATTTTTGCATCACAAACAGTTCAATGATAATTCCAGAAATTTATAAATAAAATAATAGAATGAAGAAACGTTGTAAATATACATTAACGTTATAGAAGAATTTAAGAGAAGGTCACCCAATACACGAGGTTGTAGACTAGCTCAATTAAGGCAAGTGTAAAATGTTCATAATTTCATTTTATCAATGTTCACACCAAATGTCAAGTTCATTTGAAACGGTTGAGGTGGATAACCAACCGACGCACCCAGTTTCAAATTTGTTGCTATGATAATAATGCCCTGAACCCCTTTTGAAGCGGTTTTTTGTCCCTATTACCAGTCCAAACACCAAAATGGCTCAACTAATATCTGGTATTAGCTCTGAACCATTTTCGACATGGTCTAAAACCGGTTACAATTTTCAAAACACGTCCAAGTGATAAAAGAATTTTCAGAAATTGTTCCTTAACAAATAGCTATGTTAACCGAACCGCATTTAACATAATAAAATAATCCGATTTGAGCTAGTCTACCATGAAATCTTAAAAACTTTTGCATCCCGTTTGAAACCAAAGAAATTTTGCTCGATTTTGATATATTTTATACTTAATTTTTCTTTAAATAATGCCTGCTGCATGCCATACAAATATTCTTTATTTAGTTTTTATATTTAGCACTAATTTAAAAATTAACACTACAATTTTTCTCTATTTCTCCTTCTCTCTCTCTCTCTCTCGCTCTCGTAAAATTCGTTGTTCACCTCTCTCTGTCTCATTTGCACCGCTGACGCAAATACTGCCTAATTACAGCGCTACCGAGGGCGCCGATTCGCATCCAGCATCGGGGGGCGGCACACCCACTGGCGATGAGGGTCAAATTGGACAGGGTAAGGGCGATGAAGTAAAAAGTACGTGTCACAGTTTGATTGGTAACCAAATGAACTAAAAAAGAGAAAACCAACATTCAATTGCAATTACAAAAACTTTAAGATGGAAAAGCGGTGACAGGTTACTAACCCAGCGAGCTGTGTTGTATCGCAACTCCCCCCCATATCAAAATAAAAGTTTTCTTTGTAGTCACGTTTAAGTTTGGTTCAGTAGTGTTGCTTCAACCCACAAAAGTTGAAATTTGTTTGCTCTTTGATATATTTGGAATTTGCTTTATAGTTGAACTAATTTCATTTGTGATTCTCTCCCAAAAATAAAACGCAGTTACCACAAAAGTAACACAACAGGCCAAACATTTTGGATCATTTTTGTCATCGGCCATCAGCAAGGCTGGCAGCAAAATCAAGGAAACAGTTAAAGATAATGTGAGTATTTAAATTTTAAAATAACTCATGATAATAAAGCTAATTTCGGGGTTTTTTTTTAAACCTGTTGGCCCTTTTAAAGTTGACATTCATTAAGTCTCCCTTCATAACTAAAACTTAGATGAGAATTTTATAAAATTCGGTATTCCGGGCCGTACAACTTACGACTATTTACCCGTATTCATGATAATTAAAATATATATCCTCATATATGTCGCCCCCTTTTTAGAAACAGCCCATTTCTGAGCCTCTGCTGCCACTCAGCAGCTCTCTGTGATGCTAAATGCTTATAAAATTGCTGGCGTCGATTGCTCGTCGTCGTTTCTACAGTTCTCAATCTGGCCTGTCGCTCTACTTGTTCATTGCTTCTCAGTAGCTTTCTGGTTTGCGATGTATATAGCAAATTTTTGGTATCGATTGCTCGCCTGCTCCAGTGTTTCTGCAAATCTCAACCTGGCTTGCCACTCCATTGGCTTATCGCTCCTCGTTTAAAATTGTGGCGCTCTTCTAGCATTTCTATGGTATGCGATGTGCATAGCAAATTGGTAGCGTCGATTGCTTGCCTGCTCCGGCGTTTCTGCAGATCACCATAAGGCCAGCCGCTCAACTTGTTAATCGCTTTGTACTTACGACTGATCCGTAGTCTGAGAAGCCTGCTGGGTTGCAATGTTTTAGGCAAACTGTTGCCGTCGATTGTTCGCCTGCTCTGACGATTGCTTAGCAGAGTCTTTACTGCCTTTTAAACTCATTTGTCTTGATAGAATAGACTAGACTTTCGTTTTTTTGAAAAACTTCATTTACTTACGATTTTAGAATGTTTGAAGATTGAAATTAACTTCTTTCTAAAATTTTAAGAAGTTTGAAAATTTCCCCTCTTTTTTATACAATTAAAATAATGCTAAACAGCCTATTTAATATTATAGGTTATCAACTGTTCAGTCATAACGTCTATAATAGTATAGTAAGATGTTTCTCTTGAATTCTTTAGTACAGTTGAGCTGGTAAACTATCGATGACACTTTATCGGTAAGGGTATCCAACCGAATCGATTTGCGGTATCTATTTCGGGCCAAGTTCTATTTCAGTTTAATTGGACACGGTTATAGTATAAAAACCCTTATAAACATAACTGTATTTCGTGACGTTTTGATACCCTGAACGATAGTTTTATCGATAGTTTGCCAGCTCTAGTGCTAAGGATGGAGAGCTGAGGTTGATGATGATTAAGGTTGAACTTTTAGAGCTGATATAGCTCTAATAGATAAATGATCAAGATTCAGTTGTAAACTTACTTTGAGTTTTTGTTATTTGTCATTTTTAATTTTCAATTGGCTTTTCTTGTCTTCCCTTTTAGACCATTCTCGATTCGTTCAACAAAGAGCAGGAGGCCTTTATCAAAGGACAGGGCGGTGCTGGCAATGGAGCTGCCCCCTGGATTGGACATGCCAATGAGGCTAAGATAAAGGAGGAAATTTTGGGCTTGGCGCAGGATCGTCGTAACTTTGTGCGTGCACCACCAGCTGGTGTGGACTTTGAGTTTAACTATGATACCGCCTATCCAACGGCCATAGCCATTATGGCAGAGGATAAGGCGCTCGAGACGATGCGTTTCGAATTGGTGCCCAAGATGTAAGTAAAGAATTGATGCACTTTCAAACCGTATTCCCAGCATGTGCATTATTCCCTAGCATTACTGAGGAGAACTTCTGGCGGAATTATTTCTATCGCGTCTCACTGATCATCCAGGCCGCCGAGTTGGGCACTCTCGGAGCTGATGGTGTGGGTCAGGCCTCCAGCGGTGAAGATGGTAAGTTTATTGTAGCCGGCTTGCTTTTGAAAATCTACTCCAGAAACGGGCAGACCACAAGACACACACTCCCTACTCGCGCGCTCTCTCTCTCTTTACCCAAACTCTGTCCATCACACTCTCTCTCTCTCTCTCTCTATCTCTGCTATCTACCTAAAACTCTGTCTAAGTCTAAGTTTCCGTTTTCATTTAATTTAAGCCACACGCGCCTGTTTCGTTATGATTTTCTCTTAGTCTTTGATCCACACGCTCCTCTCTCCTCTCTATCTAAAACTCTATCTCTCTCTCTCGGCTAGCATCTTTACTACACCGCCTAAAAGTATGCTCAACCCTTTTGATTTCCTAGTTTGATCACACTTACCTCTCTCTCTCTCTCTCTCTCTGGCTTGTGTCGTCGACGATTCGAGTTTTAAGTTTAGATTTTTTCTCACTTTTTTCATCTCAATCGCGTCTCTCGAAATCGTCTCAGCTCAGCCTTAAATTTGTTTCAACTTTTCTCTGATTTTTATTTTTTTCCTTGTTTTTATTTTTCTTTTTTTAATTTTGAAACACAAAATCACACTAAAAAATATATAAATTAAAAAACAAAAAAACTCAACCATAAATGTAAACACATATAAATCAATCAGCCAAACAAGTAGCTAAAGACAAGTCTGCCAGTCCAGTTAAGACTGCCCAAAGCGTTGAAGATGCCTCAGCTCGGGCTGCAGCCATTGCTCAGCAGCCAAAGGCTGCGATCGAGCCTGAGTCTGTCTCTGCTGCAGCTGAACGGGGCACAGCACTGAATCCAAAAATCTCAGAATCCGAATTCGTTTCGGATGCGTTTCAATCAACCAATGAATCCGATTTGGCTGAAATTAAAGATGGCATGCGAAAACTGGGCATTGATAGCATGACCCAACAGGGCACGGCCTCCAATGATGGTAAGAAATTGTTCAATTATTATTTCTATATTATTTGGTGAACGATTTTGGGTTTTACTTTAATGTTATTTACCTAAGTTTTTCGGTCATTTGGTTATCAAACAACTAAATCAAATTCACACTGGAGAAACATACATACAAAGTTGAGGGAGGCCAGCCATTTGTAGCACATAAGTTTCTGAATGAAACGAAATTATGTTAAAACAAAATGTACAAACAAAACTGTACATCAAACTAGAGAAACAGGAAGCGGACGTTAATTTTATGGCTATCTTCGGTGGAATCTATATTAAAAATATACGCGCCTTTATCTTTAATATAAGTTAGTAAAGTTTTATCTAATGTCAAATCCAAATGGCAAAGCTTGAGAACCTTTTTCATAGCTAGTTACTGTAAAACTGGCGCCAATAGCTTGCGAAGGTGACCGGGTGTGTATGTTTTTTTCAAGAAAATACTTTTTCATTGGATGTCCCAGGGAGGGATTGAACCGACGACCTCTTTCATGGCCTGCAACTAGTTTCTACTATTTTATGTAACAAGTCAATCTACTCTTCCATCTCTCAAGTTAAATAACGCCGATTTTTATTAATTATTGCCCTGATTTGTGTGTCCTTAGCTTCCAAAGGTCGACCAGTGCTTGTACTTACTTATACTTATATAAACGCTTCGGTTGCCTTCGTTAATTTTCGAAAGTTAAATAGAAAAATACATTCATTTTCTTGTCTCGATTGACAATTATCTCTTTCTCAATAGAAGTTTTCATTTTGGATTCCCTTATCCAAGTGAGGTTCGTTTCTGCTTTCGAAACTCATGAACTAAAATCAGTATGAGCATTCATTCGGCATTAACCTTGGGTTTGAGGCGACAAAACGTTATTTGTATGTTTTGATATTGGTTTCACCCTATATGTCTCTTTAGGGTAAGTAAGGGAATTGTACACTGTTCGGACAATGGCGCGCTTCGAAGACTCAATCATTGGATGTCGAGTAGAGCAAGCCATAGCCTCGAGGACGTGCCACAGATTGTAGTCCAATGACGACAGGGGGGGGGGGGTCAGTACAAAGTATGGTACACTGATTTTTTGTCCTGTTTACAACGACATGTGAGCGGGAGCGGAGTCTAGTTGAAAGGTCCACGGCTTTTTTTGCAATTTACCTTTCCCGAAACGTCGGATTGATGACTCCTTTTTCACTAAAACGGAGCTTGGTGACACCATCATAGGCGACTCCTCACCAAACCAACACCACACCTCTCTGACCTCTCGCTGCACTCACTCACATGCTGTCCTTGCTGGTTTTCATGTCACGAGACATAATTTTCTGCTTGCGCAGTGGATTTCGACGAATGCGAACTTTCATGGCTTGAGGCGTTGGCACAGTGTGGGGACGGCCTGACTTCAAGCGGTCTTTTATTACATCAGTATCCTCAAATAGCTTCGTATAATTCCAGTGGCCGGAACATCCGAAAGATTTTATCTTTTTCGTAGCTACATTCATGTAGACCAATAACGACCACTCGATTTTCAAGAGAGTCCCATTCCATGACTGCTAACAACTGACCCAAAACTTTTGATGCAGTAATTCGGCACAAATGTCACTTGTCAAATGGCATTCATGTTGAAGTAGATGCGTTCAAGGGTTTTAGAGAAATTGACACTTTTTGGTATGTGCTTAAATTAGCGAGGGTCATCCCTGGCCCGCAGGGGCCAGGAATGCCGAGCGCATGCCGAATCTTCTTAAACATGTTTCCTTCTCCAGTGTGAATATGGATTTCATCAAGTTTTTCAACATTTTGTACATACATTTCTGCAATTTGGCCGCAATGGCCACATTCATACACATACAAACACATACATATAATACACACACATAAAGAACATAAAACTTTCATTGATATTCATCTTGGTACTTGTTGTGTGCTAGATTCTTGTGTCTTCTTTTGAAATCTAGGCCAGTACTTAGCAAAGACTTTTGCAGCACAAATTTAGCAAACAGCAGCATTCCATTGGCATTTCCATGTCCATTACAAACACAAGCCCACCTGATGTATTTATTGTCCTTTGTCTGTAAACCACCAAAAAAAAAAAAAAAACAACTCTTTCTCCTCCTCTCTTTTTTATAATGAAAACTTAAACTAAATACAAAAAAAATATGCATATTTTCTGTTACAACGAAACCACACAACATAAATATCTAACCCAGACAACAACTACTAAACAATTCTTACAAAATGTGTGTACAAATTCAAGTGTAAAAACCAAACAATTCTCTTTTTTCTCCTCTGCTCTCTGTTTCTTTCTTTTTCTTTGTGTAAATTACATTCGTTTTTACTTATCATAAATATCGAAACGAAAGCTCTGGCATTTAATTACTAAATAAATAATCAAATTGAAAGCAAACCAATAGAAAATCTCCCCAAATAAACGAAAGCAACTAAATGGATAACAAAATATTATAAACTATAACAATAGAAGCAACAACCAAACTAATATGTCAAATATACGATCGAAAGTTTTGTTGTCCCGCCCCCCAAAAAAAAAAGCAAACATTAAATTTTAAATATATTTATCTACTATAATGAACCAAATTGTCGAACAAGTTGAGTATGATCAAATAATAATCACTAATCACTAAAATTCCTATTATTATTACAATTATTATTCTAAATATTATGGCAAATTTCTGGCTCCTTTTTGGCTTTCTTTTGATTTCTTACCATAATTTCCCTCTCCGCATTGGCCCAACAATGAAACAAAACTAGAACAACTGGCCGCGACTTCCTTCTCTCTATAGACACCAAAAACCACATACACTTATCCAACTATTAGACAAACAATTCTAATGGCAATCAAATTGATTTTTCTTCATGTATTTCTTTGATTTATTTTCAAATCATCTTGCAGAAGATTGAGCGGATTAAAAAAACCAAACAAACAAAAACAAAATTACCCACAAGAAAAGAAGAAGAAACCCCAAACGAAACAAAAAAACCAAAACAAAACAAAACCCAAATTATATACATATATATATATATATAACAAAACAAAATATTCACTTGACAAAACAAATTTAAAACCAAAAAAAATCAACAAATGTTACTCAAAAAAAAAACCAAACTGAAACAAAATTTTGTGTGGTAAGTTAGAAATTGTTGAAACCTCAAACAGAAAATTCAATTTTACTTTTCAAATATCAATTGCAATCATTTTAATTTTCCGTTGTTGATTTTCAATTGCAAATAAATGTTTTCCTTTCAATAATAGTTTGCAATGAAAACAAAGTCTTATGATTTCTGAAATCATTCCTCAATCGCTGTGTTGTTGTCTTTTGTCTAATTACTAGAATTAATTGATGTTGTTGTCTCTTAGTGTTGGTTTTTCTCCTGTCTCTATTTATTTATTTAGTTCGTTTTTGTAGTTACTTAGCATTTGTTGTAAAAATTTTGTGATCTTATATGCTTTAGTTGGCAAGAATAATGAATTTAGGAGTTTTCAAATTTGATATTCTTTTTACCCTTTTGCAGTGGGTATGCGCCATGCATATCCCACACGGAGAGAGAAAGCCGTTTTATGAGAACTCTAACTGAAATTTAAGTAGGCTCTACTCCATTTAAGTGGATAACAAACTAAATTGAAACCTTAACTTTAATCATAGAAATCAACGCCTAGAATTATTCATTTTCGAACACATATACCCCGTTTATACACAAATGATAAATGCCCCTAAAAGTATGCCATTTTCATTTCCTTAAATATTTCTCAATCTAAAAAGGTAACTGAGAGTCAGTAATGCCTAAGTCATACATAATCCACTCTTTGCATTCACTAAGATTGACGGACTAATTGACGAAATTCAAAATGAGTTAGTAGACAGCCAATTATTTTCCTGAATTAGTAACAGGGCTGCAAACCGGTTTTGAACCGAACCGGATAGAACCCGGAATTCCGACTTTCAGATTACTGTGAACCGAACCTTAAACCGAACCTCTTAAGGTATTAAAGCTGAACCTGAACCCGATCCGAACCTAAAATTTCGGTTCGGTTCAAAAATGATAGATTTGAACTGTTTCCCAGTGATTTTTTCTGTTATCCAGATGGAACTATCCACATGATGGTCATGAGCTGTGTGAAAATGTTTCTCTTTATAGAAAGTATTGTAAAATCCCATCCCAACCCAAAATTGAGACAATTCCCTTATAGTCTATGTCGGTTTTAGGTCGATTACCATATAAACGTGTATAAAGCATGGGCTGAAACAAGGTTCGAACCAAAACCTTGGCCCAAAAACCTTTAACCTCAAAATTCTGAACCTGAACCATTGGTAAATTTTGGTTCGAACCCGCAAGCCGGAGATCCAAAAAATTTGATGGGTTTGCAGCCCTGATTAGTAATATTATTAAGCATAGCATACTTTAAAGAGCATTTATCATGATTATTGTGTTGTGTTGTGTATTTCAAAAATATCTATATCGATATTTTTGACGATATTGAAAAAGTATCATTTCGATATAAATATTTTAGGGCTAAAAATATCGATAATATCGATATTTTCGATATTTTCACAAAATGAGTCTAAATGGCTAAGTGTCTTTACTATAAGCTGGTCTATTGAGGTAATTAAGATGTCATTTGACGCATAATAGGAACTACATTTTTACAAAATAGATTAATTTTATTTTTATAAGTTTAACAAAAGATATGTATTTTATTTCATTTACAACAAAAGAAGTTTTGGAATCTTATTCATGATACATTCTGATGGGATTGAGGGAAGACGCTTAACTTAAAAAGTAAACATATTTTTATGTTTTAAAACATTTTTTTGCTCGCCAAAAAACCACAAGAAACAGTTGAATGCAGCAGTGTGACCGAACGCTGGAAGCAAAATATCGCCGAAAAAAATCGCCATAAAATATTCGATATGCGATATATCGCCTCATAAAAATATTCGATAATGATATGTCGTTTTTTTGGACAAAAATATCGATATTCGATATTTCGATATTATTTCCGGCATCCCTAGTATAAACTGGATAATAGTAAACTTTATATATTCTTGATCAGGGCGACAAGCTAAGTCGTTCGAGCTTTGTCTTTCAATTTTAGACCTTTTTGAAGAGCTTTTTTTTTGCACAGGGTCTTCTTATAACTGAACATACACGGCCGTATATGTCGGAATCAAACTGTTAACTTATAGCTATTTTAGGAACATTCGAATCAAACAAATTCGCAGAATTTGGTCGAATTCGGATAACTATATCTTATATCGTTGGAAAATAGGTCTTGATGAGAAAAACTTTTTTGTTTTCAATGTGATCTCAATCAGATTTCTCACGACATTGTCCCATAGGTCTTATAAAAAAAGTCTTGGTTTACAACTTTACAAAAAACAAAGGCTGCAAGTCTCTAAAAATATGCAGCAGAGTTCCGGGGGCTCAAACCCAACCCATTCTGAAATCTAAAGCTCGCGATCCGGTTCTTATGCCTGTAGAATCTAAAATTTTGATTCGAACTTTGGTTCATAGCAACTTGGTTCAATATACAAATATTCCCCAGTTTTTGGTGATCTAAATCGAGAATATAAAAAGATAAGCTTTAAGGAGGTCGCTTCCAATTAACCAAGCTATAAGATATTTCAATCTTTAGTCGTTAGATCAATTTAAGTTCAGAACGACCTCTTTCATGGCACCGATGTTTTGCGATGACGGATGAGCATTACGGTCACACTAACGTAAACAGCTGGTTGGATTCATTTACATGCAATTGTGATTCAAAGTTCGTCTTCCAGATGTCAAGTGGCATCCCTGCAGAGAAACTGTCAACTAGTAACAAAAAATATTGTCCTACACCTAGTTGTAAAGCAACTAGAATTTAGCTGGTAACAAAAAAGCTAGATTCGGGTGAGTTGGGTAACTGCGCAGCGGCAGACGCCAAAGCTATTCGTGTTTATTTTTAAGTTTATTATTAATCTGCGCAGCTGCAGCCGATTAAGTTAAAACTGACGCGAGTCAGTTAAGGATTAAGGATAAGGATTAAGTCAAAGTTAATGCAAAGTCAATTTGAATTTGAAAAATTTTGTATCTAGACAATGAATGTATTGCGAATTATGGTTGAGTAAAGACTTTTGAAATAAAACATAATTAACTGTAAAGTACAGCACATACAGCTCATGTTGCCAACTGGTATTAAACTGGTTGGAAATGGCTGCAGGAGGGAACAATTGGAACTAAACTGGTTGCAAATGGCTGCTGCTGCTGCTGTCTTTTGCCTATGACATGCCTGTGTAAAATGGACGACTTCAATACATTGCTTTGGATACGAAGTGTAACCAGTTGCTAGTTTTTAGAGACTGGTATTCTTCTGGTATTATACTAGACACTTTCTCTGCAGGGATATTCTTATGGTTGCCCCAACATGTTGCAACTAGTTTTTGGTATGCATTCTTAACAAACTTGACGACAATTTTTCATTAGATAACAAACAAAGATAATTTTGCGCTTACCTTAGCCATGCATTACACATGGGCGTAGACTGTTTTTAATAAAAGGCGGAAAACTTCTCCCACTCTGCTAAAACCCTCTCCACTCTTGGCAACGCCACTGACCAACAGCTGTTCTGATTCGATAGCATATCGATAGAATATCTAGCTTTTAGCGGAAAAAGGGCTAGATCATTTACTTTGGCTTGATAAACCGTCACGGCTGCATTTATCTCTTATGATGTAATGCACAAAAACAATAAGGCCATTTAGATCATCCAACAAATGATTTAATTTTAAATTGTAGAATTCGCTCGGCTAAGATCTTTATCTCACAGGATTCAATTCAAGCTTAGAAGTTCAGTTTATGCTCTTCATATATCTTAAAGCATTTATCATATATTTTGCTTATCTTTGGTATATAACAAAAAGGGACAAGCTTCTCTCAATCAATTGGCTTGTAAGCTTTGATTCTTTGAACAAGAAAAGGGGACCTCCAGTTTAACGCCAAATCCGAACGGCAGAGTTTTGAGAAGCTATTTAATGGCTAGCTAACTTCACAGCTGGCGCCAACAAATTGGTGAAAAAAACTTATTTATTAGGTGTCCCGAGGCGGTATCGAACCCACGATCTGGCACAGTAGGCAAACACACTAACCACTGCACCACACCTGGCCAAATCTTTGATATCATATAGCTTTATTCCACAAATAACACTTTATTCCTAGGGGAAATCACAAAAAAGCACGCTGAACTGTTTCCAAGAACTAAGAAAACCAACAATAGAAAATTTACGAAAATTCATTCTGATTTGTGGTCCAACAGGGTATAATTATTTTAGACTTTTTGGGTTGAAATACACTAGATAACTATATATAACACTTTGAATCTCTAGTTCATTAGTGCACACTTCCTATGCGCCCAACACGTTTTCGTTGTTGTTTTAAAGGCGAATTAAGTATATAGATGATTTGGAAAAAGAAAAAACAAGGATATTATAAAGTACCCATTGGATGGCTTCCGGTTCCATTTGGGGGCCAAATCGGGGCTGTTCGTTCCAAAATTTACTAATGGTTTTTGGGTGATGGTTTTGACATAATATTAATAAAATACAAAAAAATGGATAGGGAGGAGGTAGGAGGTGAAGTCTTCAGTCCAGAGCACCGTATCAAAACATCATTCCAAGTTCTTTCCAAGCTTTTAGCTTTCCACCTTCTGGAAAACCTAGTTTACAGAGGAAGTAACATATTCATTTTCTAAAATAGTCAAGCTGCCTTAAACTGCCTGCCTATTTGGAGTATACGCCGCAAGGCTCTATATCAGGATAGGAAGAAGCTATAATTCTGCTGATTAAGAAGAGTATGAACATCTCCTTTTCTGTCACTGTCCAGCTCTCAGCAGAAGGCGACTCACGGCTTTGGATTGTTCTTTACTAATCAATCTCTTTAGACATTTTGGAACTGATGTATTGCTGAAATTCGTGCTACTATTTACTATTTATGGGAGTTTTCCATTGCAACCCAACCTAACCTTATCTCGCCTCTCTATTTCGGATGGTTAGTTTTCTTAATTCATAATACAACAAACTCTTATCAAATTACCAAAACAACAATAGATCCAAGTTGATGTGCTCTCTTGGTGAAGTCTTGTACTTGATTGTACTGAGTCCATTGTAGTAAAATGTCCAACTTTGACCAGTCGTCTCTAAGTCTAGTTAATTCCTTTCCAATTTTTTTTTGTTTGCTTTTGCCTTTGCTATCATCCAACGACTTCAAATTGGTACAAAAAATAAACTGTAATAAATCTTGAATGCTTTTTAAACTGCACAAATCTTGCCAAAGTGTTTCAGAAAATAAGTTTCAAAACTTTTCCAAAATATTATTTTCTGTCACAATTGTAAATTACTTGTACCAAAAACTCACCACACAAAATCAAGAGTACCGAAAGTACAACAATGAATCTTCCTCCCTTCTCTGACCGTACCCAGTCACAAAAAAATGATGAAAATTAATCCTTTACATTGTCTATGTTTTCAAATTTAATTTCGATTAATAATGTGCTAATATATTTCGCTAGATTTGTAGACAACTTTCATATTTGGCTTGGCTTTTTCTTACAATAATACAAAATGTGGATTGCTTTTCATTTATGTGTTGTAAAATGCTGTAAATACACACAAAATGTTATCATTTGACTTACATACTTATTTATATATACATATATAAACTTATGGAGTGTACAAGCAAGTCAGGGGAATTCTCGGCTATATTTGGGTGCACGCTATCCGGTGATTAACCAAACTCAAGGCAAAGAATATGCATTAAATAGATGCGATTCGGTATTGGCTATTGGTTTCAATTCTCATTTCAGTTTATTAAAATTTCCTCAACTTTTTGTAGACGAAGAGTACTTTACAATTGCGGTGCGCATACCCAAGCGTATAACAGTCTGCGAAAACCTCTGTCTTAGTTATAGGCCAAGAGATTAGTTTGCCAAAGGTAAAAATGAGTGACTCCCTAAACTTGCTTGGAAATACCAACAATAATTATGATCATAATTGCTTGCCACTAGCTCTATATATATAAATACTCAAACTATATCCTTTCAAACGTCCTCAAGCCACACATTTAGTAATTTCGCAAACGTCTCAAACCTCTCCACAGAAGAACAATGGGAAAAGGACTTGGAGGCAGAACTCAAAGACTATGAGGTGGTGGACGAGGGTGGAACCAAAAGCGGTCGTAGAAAAGATGATGATGGCGATGATGGGGAGGAACCGACAATATCAAATTTGCGCACACGTTCGTCTAACAACGATTGGGAGGAATATGCCGACTTAATTGAGGATACCGATGATTTAAAGTAATTAAGAGCTTATATCGTAGTTTCTTCTAAGTTTATCAATATACTTTATTTCTATTCTATTTTTTCATTCCCTTCCAATCTCTATTGTTTAAAATACAAACGAAAACCCAAACAGAACTTTGAAAAGCCTAAAGCGCACCATGTTGGGCTATCTATGATGATAAGTTCTGAAATTCTATTTAGTTACCTTACAAACATGATATAAGACACAAAAAGACAACCAACCAACCAGCTATTTAAGTCATTTTCTTACAACTATTCCAATCGGATGTTTTGCTTTCGGTTTTTTTTTTCCCGTTCGTTTTTCGTGATCGGATCGGTTCGGATCGGGGGAGATAACTTGCCAATTGTTCAGCACACGAAATATGTATCTGGCAGTCAGCAAAATGAAAACAAAAACACTAAAAACTAACACTCACATACACAAAAAGCTTCAAAGGGAAACATTTTGTTATTTATATTTATAAATAAATTATATATATATATATATATACACATACATATATACAGATACAGATAAATTAATGCATTTGAATTTAATGTGTAAAAAAAATTATTATTATAAAGATATAGATATATATATAAATGTAAAAAACAACAACAAAAACAAAAGAAAACTATGCAAATTATGACAAACCCAAAATAAAGTTGCAAATTTTGGTTTGAAAACAAAAGCTCTTTAATTTTTAAATAGAAAAAAAAAAACAAAGTTAGCTTGCAAAAATAAAATGAAATAGTTAAACAAAAAAAAACTAGTGCTTAAAATCATGTTTAAAAAATATATTTTAAGGAAATCACACTTCAGGCTAGCCGAAGTTTATGGTATACCCTTGCAGTAGAGCAGTCCAAACCAAGCACGTTCTTATGTACGTATCCCCATAATAGACTACAAAGAGTCAGCACTTCTTCAACATACCCTTGGAGTGGAATAAAGGGGGGCAGAGGAAAATTTAACTAAAATTATTTAATCAATCAACCAAACTCAAAGTTATTGAGCCATGTTACATGTACACTGGTTCATTCAACAAATTCAGCTTTGCCTAATTAAATTGGCCTTTGTGCTCACCAACACAAACACATTTTTCTGTTCTCTTCATTTGCCAGAGCGAGCTAGCGCTTGTTCTCTTTACCATTTCTTTCAGCAAAGCTGTCTCAGCCCTTGCTTAAACTCAGATGAGCTAATTATCGCTCATTTGTGTCTCCCAAATTGATTGATCAAATCGGAGCGCCAACCAGGTTGGATTGCATAAAACTCAACATTCAACTTGTGTTTATGTGATTAAGTTGGTTTGGTTGAACGCCGAGGCACTAGTTTGTTTGGGTATGGATCAAGTATAAAGCAGTGTTGGTCATGCCTGGCCCGCAGGTGTCAAACAAATTTCGCTCTTCACACCGACACTAGCCAAGGCTGGTGCTAAGAAAGCACATCACCTTTAAGTCGAGCGATGAAGTAGTTCAGAGCTGGCTTGCATTGATTCTTTGTCGCAAAGCAATATATACAACTGGTATAAACCTGTTGCAAGAACCCAAAGAATGCTCAAATGCTGTTTGCGATCTCGGTGACACGTGTAGTAAAGGTTACTCCATGCTTTTTGGCCAGTCTGCATAAATATCAATCGCTGTGGTACATTTTCCGAACTGCGCTCAATTTCATTAGCAATATGGTGAGGCTAAGATTTTCGCTTGTTCTTAAGGCTTTGTTGTCAGTTTCTTTCAAATGAGCGAGAATGTCAATAAAATTGCTTTCACTTATATATTTTGTGAAACTTTCCAAATTGTGTAATGGTAATCATGTTGTCCTAAGCGCTCTAGAATTGACCAAATCTTCATGGCCATACAAAATCCCAAATTTTAAGATGGAAACAGATAAAAGTGTTTCTTATACAGCTGATGAGCGCCACTACTCATGCTATCGATAGTTATATATCGATATATACCATGGCCAAATCGCAAATTGTTGTTGTTGTGAGCAGTTTTCCATCTCGCTCAATTTTGTGTATTTCTATTAAATAATTGTTTAAAATATTGCCTTAGTGCGAATGGAGTGGGAGAGTTCGTAAGACAAATCTAAAAAGGTAAAGGAACTAAATAAAAATAGTTCCGTGGGATGTTCGATTGTGCATCAACCTATATTTTGCATTTACTTTTCATTTCACGGACTCAGATGTCGCCGGTTTAAAAACGCCAAAACTTTGCGATTTCCGAGTGTCGGAGCACCAACTTTTACGATTTGATGATCAAATCGCAAAGTTTTTGCGAAAGCGAAAATGGGAGCATGGCTGATAGAGAAGTTTTTCTCGAGGTCCTCGACTATTACAGCTTCAACAGCTTCCCAAAGACGCACTACTAACACAGCGTCAGTTTGCAGTTATGTGCAGTAGATGCTATAGTTCAAACACTTCTAAATAAATTTGTCTTGAGTTGAAAGGTTAATTAAATCCTTTCTTAACTCGATGGGTTATAGAAAACACTCTAGGAATTTATTATTTCGAACTCATCTACTTTCGTGGAAATGCCAAAAAGCCCATTTTTTCTGTTTGCTCTTTTAATTTGCTTGTAAGAACAAATACGCAAATAAATTTGCGCACTTGGTAAATATGTGTTCCAAATTATTAGTGCTCAAATATATTTTCGAGTATGTTTCTTGGCTAATGTTTGCTCGCAAATTGTTTGGCCAAATGTGCAAATTATTTGCGTAAAGAACTTTGGCTTTGGCGGAGTCGTAAAAAGAGCCAGAACATATTTACTTGAACAAGAATCATTTTTCGAGGCTCCTTCCAAAAAAGTAGATGGCTTGCTTAAATATTAGGCCTTATTTTTAAGGTTTTTCTAGTAATTTCTGCTCAAAATTCTGCAGTGGTTACAGAATTTCAACATGTTTCACTATCCATGGATTCAGTAAACAGAAATTAGTTATGTTAAGCCTGTAAAGGGTGACCAGCTAGAACTCCCAGGACTTCCGGATTTATTTGGCAAGGATCAATAGTTTTCCCTACTGCAAGGGTATACAAAAGAAATACATCAAAGTTTTTCAGTTAAGCCAACAAGTTTTTCTTCTCTTCACCATTTTGATTTTTATTTATTTTGTACTTCAAAAACTTGTTTTTTAAATCTTCCTTGGAAAAAATGCCAAACACACAACAAAAATTCAAACAACACTAAATTGGTTCTTACATTTTGAATAAATGCAATTAAAAACCAAAAATTACTAAGACCTACAACAACAAGCAACAACAACAACAACAAAAACGCAATTATAAACAATAAGCAGTTCAAATAATACAAAAATATATTTATATATATACATTTCACTAGACAAATTTTTATGCATAACAAAAACCAACAAACAAAAATTCTATATTATCCATGTTTTTGCTCTAAATGTCTAACTAATTGTTAAAAACTAAAAAGAAACAAAACGAAAACAAAAATGAACATAAATAATTATTTTCTGCAGTTAAAACAAATGCTATAAATGTGAAATTATTTGTTAGCAAAGAATTAAAAATGAAAAAACTTTAACAAAAAAGCATAAATACTTAAACCTAAAAGTTAAACCATTAAACTGTATATTAAACATTTAAAATTTTATACTTTATTTGTATGTGTTCGCTTTTCCTTTACTTATTTGTGTTTTTAACAAGTTGGCAACCTAAACCAAATAAATAATAATTAAACAATTTAAAGACAAATAATATAGAAAGTTGGACAAACAAAAAGATATCATTAAATCACAACATATTTTATTGTCGCATACAGTTGAAAATTTAAACAAATTTAACAAAAAAAAAAGAAAACAATGAAGTTTATTGAGCAAAAGAACGTTGAAGCATTTCATATGAATAATATTATATGTATACATACATATGTACTAATTAGTATATCACCATTAAAAAAAAAGAAGAAACAAACTATTATTTAGAACTGAAATCCAAGACAGAGAGAGGAGGGTGGCCCAACCCATGCCCACATGCCATAGCAAAAATTTTCAGTGAACGGAAACATACAACAGCAAACACTGTTCATTTGTGTAAAGTTTAGTGACAAACAAACCAAACAGCAACAAGAAAAACCCTAAAGACAACAACAAACACAAACGAGTATATACAGACATAAAACAGAACATATATATACATACTCGTGTATTTAAATATATGAGACAAATTTAATGAGAAAATAACATCAACTAAAGTAATAAAGGGAAAGTGTATAACTATTAAAAAACTAAACAACAAAACAAAAGTCACAATGGAGTTTGGTTTTTTGGGATGAAGGGAATGTGAATTGAATATGGATATGTCTGCATATCTGTTTCCAGGACCAATTACTGCTGCTCACTTCAACTAGAAACCGATGATGATCAGATCGAGTAAACATTTTTGAATAGTTTTCCCTCTAACAAAATCACATGCTATAACACGCTCTCAAGAAAGCATTCTTTGAGGGTTTTACGCCTTAACAAAAGCGAATGGAACTCTTCACTTTTTGGGAATTACTTCTTTGGTGGAAAAAAACTGTCTAAACTATGAAAGAACAAGAAAGAAAGTCGGTCAAGCCCGACTATAACATACTCTGTACCAAGAAAATTTGTCTTTTGATCATAACTCGAAAACCGTTCATCCGATCTTCTTCATTCCTTTGGCGGATCGATAAGTTATCCTAATAACTAAATATGTCCAGAAGAAACAAGCCATCTATCTTCAAAACTGTGGGAGATATGACGTTTTTTCTAAATTGCGGGGGCGGGAGGGGGCGTGGCCAAAATTGAAAATAAACTTGATCTGCCTGCAGACATAAGAAGCATATGTCCCATACATGTCAAACCTCTATCTCTTACCATCTCTGAGATCTGTGCGTTCATACGGACAGACAGACAGACAGACGGACGGACGGACAGACGGACATGGCTATATCGACTCGGCTGTTGATGCTGATCAAGAATATATATACTTTATGGGGTCGGAGATGCTTCCTTCTGCCTGTTACATACTTTTGCACAAACTTATTATACTCTATGTACCTTCGGTACAGAGTATAAAAATGATTTTCAGGTATCCTCCAAAACGACTTTTTGTATGGTATTAGTTAATCAATTTAGATTCTAAAACAGCAACATTAGTCTGCCACCTTGCGCCTAACTTAGTTCTAGAAGCTTCGTGTTAAAGTCGTTCTTACATACAGCTACGATTTTAAATTAAAATTTTAGCCCTCTGCCTCAACTAGAAGTATTTTTGGCCACACTTCCATACAAGCGGAACCAGTGTGCAATGGTAGGTTTTCAATCTTTTCAGCAGAGTAAAAGTCGGTTCAGCATCTTTCCGGTTTCTATCACATCAAGTGGCCCCTCTTGTGTTCAAACTGTGTTTCAAATTTACAACCGCCGTTTCCTAAACTGTCGGAGCTAGCACGATGCCGTGAACCAGCTCGATTCGATACATTACTCACGCGAAGCAATGATTTATCGGCGGGAAGTGGATCGATATTAGCATAACCAATTATAATTTAGAGCCATTTCACACTGTGCCCAACAAACGGTAAACCAATTTCATCAAATAGCATATTTAAATCGTCACATATTTGCGGTTTCTCACCGTTTCAGATATCATTGAGCCGGTGTTGCATGAACTTTATGCGTGCGTGACTCGAGACCTGACCATCTCTATTCGGCATTTGTGTATGATGCTTTAGTCAATCTCTTGTCCCAGCTGCTGTCGTTTTTTGTTTTGGCCGGAATAAATAATAATAAATATCAATGGGACATGTAAACAGGCAACGTACACGCATGTCCAGATGGGAAATGGAGGAGATGTGCCGGATTTGCTTGACCAGATCTGGGACACTTGTGGGTATATTTGATGAGCGTGAGCCAGAACAGTGGGACGGCATGCCGGAGCCGTGTCTTGCCGATATGATTTACGAGTGCACCAGCTTTCGAATCCGGCGAGGCGATTCCCTGCCTCAGAAGATATGCCTCACCTGCGTGGACACCGCCCAGCAATCCTACAGATTTAAACGGAGATGCGAACGAAGCCTGATGCTTCGATTTAAGATAAGACCGTCATTGGCTTAGATGAACTGGCTGGATGTGGCTGCCGTTGGAAAGAAGTTGGTTAAAAATAATTAAATTTACATTTTATAAAGCAGATACTGAGTTTCAAATTATAAGCCAATCACACCAAAACTGGACGGCCCCTCGAGCCATTTGAAGGGGGATTTGTTAGATAGTACTAATTTTATTTTAGTATGGAAGATTTGTAGGTGAATCTGTCTTATTTGTATGCCCTAAGCTACCTTATACCCCCTAGAATTTCTTGATCTTCTTTCCCTTGTATCCATTTTCAGTCGCACGTCGCTTCTGTTGTGTTTGTATATAGGCAGCCACCGGATCGTCATCCTCGTCATTGCTCTCGTCGCTCTGCTGCTCGATCTTGATATCCAAATCATTTACCGTTAACTGGTAATGCTCCTCATTGTCCTCATTCTCCACTGGCTCATTGCTCACATTTGGCTCCAGCTTGATTGTGCGAGACACCAGAAACTGATCCGGGTCCTTTATGCCACGCATCCTGCAAAAGTTGTGATGGCTCTGGCCGTATCGTTGCTTGAATCTAAAGGCATTCTGGGCAGCCATTATGCAGGTGAGGCAAATGTGCTGTGGTAGGGTATCCTCCCGTTCGATGTGACAGTTCGTGCACTGGTTAATCATATCGGCCAGCGACGGAGCTCCATTGGCGGCCGGTGTTTGTGTGTCCTGATCTGCAAAGATGTTTACTAGGTTGGGTGAAGTGCTACGACAAATTCTACAGATTTGGTCCATGTTGAAGTTGGAGTTGATGGAAACTTATATCTTCTTAATAGATATGGGCAAAACAGTGTAAGTGACTCGTTACTTGAAAATACTCGTAAAATGATTCGCTCATCTCTAGTCCAAGTGAACGGTCACTTTATTTACAAGTTTGTTGACATTTCTTGTTGTGAGTAAAAGTAAACATGAACCAGGAGCGGTCCTGTCGCGTCTGTTTGGCCAACGGAGTTATGTTGGTGCACATATTCAATGAGCCGGAGCAGCTGCAGCGGCAGGAGGAACAATTACCCACTTTGATGGACATGCTGAATGAATTCTGTGAGACAAGACCTGATGATCCCTTGCCATCACATATCTGCCTGAGCTGTGGCTTGGCGGCAGAGAATGCTTTTAGGTTCAAGCGCAGGTACGAGGAGAGCCAACGTCATTTCTATCAGTTATTGTCCCTGGACGGTGGCTTACAAAGCGAAGCTCAAAACGAAACGCACATCGATGTGAGTTGTGTGAAAATAGAAACGGAGGAGCAGCAGCAGCAGCCTAGATACCACATCATTACAGAGGATCCCTTGCTACAACCCCTGCCCAGCCAGAGTATGATGGGCTTCCAGTGTCCCTATTGTCCACAAATGTTCACTCTCAATCACAATCTCAAGGCTCACATACGCATTCACACGGGTGAACGTCCCTTCAAGTGTCCAGAGTGCGGGCAAACCTTTACCCAAAATCAGCATCTCACCAAGCATCTGCGCTGGCATACAGGAGAAAAGCCCTACAGTTGTCCGCACTGTGCGCAATCCTTTGGCCAAAGTCAGCACCTGCAACGGCATATACGAACGCATACAGGCGAACGACCCTACAAGTGTCCACACTGCCCATCGGCCTTTCTGGCCAGTGAGAATCTCAAGACCCATATACGCATACACACGGGCGAAAAGCCCTTCAAGTGTAACTACTGTGACAAGGCCTTTGCCGATAATAATAACCTAAAGAAACATCGGCGACGCCATACCGGCGAACGACCCTTTAACTGTCCACACTGTCCCAAGGATTTCAAGGAACGGCATCACTTAAAAGCGCATGTAGCGGTGAAGCATCGGGATATCGGGGAGCAACAAGTGGAAACACTGCCCACTGCACAGGACCTGTTGGAGTGTGAATATGCTAATGATTTAAGTTTAGTAGAAACTGTGTTGAATTAAATTTTTTACATTTTTTCCGAGGACAGGACTCTTTGAAAGGTGTTTGATTTGGAAAGACTTTCTGTGAGGAAAAAGTTGAATATTTTAGGGATTAGCTGGACCAAATAGAGTTGGTTCAAACACAAACCTGGGGCTTAATATCTTCAAAACCAGAACTAATACTTTATAAACTATTCGAAGAGAATGGACCCAACTTAATGTTATATAAAATAGTTAGGACACCTAGATTCAAACATCCTCACCCTTAAAAGTCAAGAAAACATAATTTTTCAAGGAGATTTAATAATATTTTTCAAAGTAAAACTTAAGAACGGCTTTAAAGGGTTACTATTTGGTGGTTTTAAGGTTGATCCTTAAACAGAAAGAAGTCTTTGACATTTGCGGACTGAGTTACCTACAAAAGCTTGGAAAATAATACCTTTCCGGGCAGATTTAAGGGCAAATCTGAACTTTATACGTAAGAAGAACTTCAAGGATTGAGATTAGCTACAAGCCCTAGACAGAAAAGCGATTTGGAACCTTTTCAACCTTCGAAAGTCCCAATAAAAATAACTTTCCAAGCAGATTTAAGCAACATTCGGTACGTTATGCTTTGGTACAGGCCTTAAAGGTTGATATTCCATAACAGAAAAGAGCTTTGTGCATATTTTGAAAACTTGCCGAAACTTCAAAAGTCCAAGAAGATTTCATTATTAGCAGTTTCATAAAAAAAACGGCTCTCAACTTAAGAACGGTACTGAATTGTTAAGATTTGACAGAATTTCGTTGGCAATTTGTATGTTTAAGAAGGTTTTAACGATTTACTGCACTCCACATAAGTTAAAGTTCCTGAAAATGAGTTTTTTCATCTGAATTCAATAGAGGAAAGTTTGTATACCCTTGCAGCACGTTTTTCTAACTAATTTCAAGGACATTTCCACTGAAAACAAACCAGTTGTTCTCACTAAGACTACTTTTCTGACTCTACTTTTGTATAAAAACTATACTATATAGATGTCCGACTACGACCAAACTTGGTGGAATCATGGAAAAGCATAGCAAAACTAAGAAATACAAAGTATGGAGGCGTTTGCTTTGAAAACAAAAATGTTTTTCTCACTAAAACTAGTTTCTCGACCTATCGTTCCTATGGCAGCTATAACCTATAGTCATCCGATCCGGCGGTTCCGACAAATGCGCAGCGTATTTGTACCAGAAGACTTCGTGCAAAGCTGCGATAGCTTTAAAACTGACGGAGGAGATAGCATAGACAGATAGACATAGACAGCTCGTCATGCTGATCAAGAAGATATATACTTTACATGATCGGAAATGCTTCCTTCTGTGTGCGTTACAAACATCTGGACAATTTTACAGCCTATACAAAAATCTAGAAAATAAGTTGATACATTTAATAGATATTTTTTTATTCAACCTTAAACTACATACCATACGCTTTAATAATATTAATCCGACTTAGTGTCACCTCTACTGCTTCAGGATGATAAATCAATGGTATTTTTGAAACTACTTACTTAATTAACCTGTGTCATTATTTTAATAATTTTTCTTTTTCAGTTGCTCTTGATTCCAGGCTTGAAGTATTTTCCAAATGTAGTGCATTTTTCTTCAACTTTTTGTTCAGTTTTATATAGTCTTGGGCCTTCTTTTGGTGGGATTTGCGCATTGTGTTGGTTTCTTTGGCCCTTTGGTAATGAGCCCGATATAGCTTGATGGAAGCAGCTCTGTGTGCCAGCTGCTCCTGAATGCGGGTGAGTTCTTCGGAATAGTTGCGCTGGCCCAAATCTTGGCATTGATGCTGTTCAGCCGGCTGCTCCACTTCGTAGTGATCTTCTTCTGTGTCTTCTTGGATGTACGTCACCTGGAAGCTGGCAGCTTCATTGGTGTCCAACTGAATGGTGGTAGGTGGGAGCTCTGTCTCTATTTTCACACAGCCCAGATCTATGTCACCTTCCAGTTCGTTTTCTTCGGTTAGATCTTCGGGTTGCTCTTCCTCGATTTGCTCTACTTGCACGGTGTTCATGGTCAGCAGCTGATAGAAATGGCGTTGGCTATCCTCGTATCTACGCTTGAATCTGTAGGCAATGCCTGCCTCTGAGGCACAGCCCAGACAGACGTGTGGAGGCAAACCATCGTCCGGTCGTGTTTCACAGAACTCGTTGAGCATGTCGATGAGGGTGGGTAATTGTTGGCTCGTCCCATTGAATAAGTCCACCAACATGACGGCCTGATCCAAACAAATACGACAGACTCGCTCCTGATTCATGTTTTGCTTTGATCCTTTTACCAAATACAATAAATCTGTATATAAAGGTGACCATATACTAGAGATGAGCGTTCGCTGTCACGAGAACTTTTAGGTGACAGTGACGCTTAAATCACTATGTGTAACGAGTAAGGGAATACTCTACGATAACAACCTTATCGATAGAGTTGGAGCTTAAATTTAAAAAAAAACATAAATTCGAAGAAATTATTGCTATCAAGTCACAAATACAATTTAAAATAACATAATTTATTTTTTTTTAGTACAATTAAATGATGTATACATAATATTTAATATATAGATAATGTTATTTAGATTTTCAAGCCTCATTTTTTGTTATTTCAAGAAAATGGACTGCTGATTTCTGTAATTTTTTTCTTTCCCTGTAAGCTTTGGATCGAGCAGCTGCCTTGGCCCGTTTTAATTGCAGTTGTAGAGGTGTGGGACCTGGCGGATTCGTGCTAGTTTCTTTGTTCAAGGAATTTTGCAACTGGTAATCTACCTGAGGTTGATCCATAGGTGCTTGAACCGGAGTAAGTTCTTCTGAATAGTCACTCGCGCTCAAATCTAGCCATTGCTGCGGTTCAAATTGCTGGTCACAGCTCTGAGGATCTTCACTTGCACTTAAGTCAATGTTATAGTGATATTCGGGTTCTTCCTGATCTTTCACCTTACTGGGAATTTTGCTTTTGGCCTTTGATTCAGCCAAAAATCGCTGGCGGGCCCGATAAGCTCTGGAGCGTTCAGCTTCCTTGGCCCTTTGGATTTGCAATTGTTCGGTGGTTAAGGTAGCTCGACTCTTTTTGAATTGATGATAGTGCTGCGCACGATAGTCCTTCATGTAAGCAGCTCTGTGTGCCAGCCGCGCTTTAAGGGGAGTCAGTAGTTCATCTGCAGTCTCAAGCTGGCTTGGCTCTAACCAGGGCTCATGGTTTAAGCCACTGCACTCTTGGTCAGCTACCGTGCAGTCCGATTGAATTTCTGTCTCAACTTTTACACATCCCAATTCGATGTCACTCTTCAGGTCCTCTTGAAGTTCGTGGAGATCTGTGGGCTCTTTTTTTATACCCTCCATGCTCAACAGCTGATAGAAATGGCGTTGGCTCTCCTCACATCTACGCTTAAATCTGTAGGCAATGCCTGCCTCAGAAGCACAGCCCAGGCAAATATGCTGAGGCAGCCCATCATCTGGTCGGGTTTCACAGAACTCGTTAAGCATCTCGAAAAGGTTGGGTAACTGCTGGTCCGGCTCATTGAATATGTCCACCAACACAAGAGACTGGCCCAAACAAATGCGACAGACCTGCTCCTGGTCCATGTTGAGTGCAATCCTTATAGCAAATACAACAGATTTGGAGATAAAGTGACTAAATACTAGAGATGAGTGTTTCTTGGGGGTACTCGTTTATTGAAGTCACGAGTAAAATTCTTGAGTATTTTCAAGTAACGGCGTAACGAGCATGCATAATAATCGATAGATCTGTCGCCCAACTACTAAAAATTCAGGCAGCCATTCATACGCAAAAATTTTGCGATTTGAAAACGGGTTTTGCACCAAATTAGCTTTCCAGTACTCCAATACTTTTGCGAAAGTGAAAATGTAAGCGTAGCTGCATGTAAATACTAATTTATGATGTTTAGGTTACAACAATAGGTCAACTTCTACCAGCCTTAAAAGCAATTACCACATTGTTTTCTTGAAGTATTAAATTATATTAAGTATTCCTTTTCGAATTCTTAATTTCCGATGATCTTCATACGATTTACGGTGCTACTTGTTCGAGTGGAAAGCAAACAAAACAGTTTTTTGTTGATATTTTTGCTAGATATGAGAGTTGTCAGTGACTTTTTAAGCAGAGTGGGGATTTTTTCAACTTGATTGAAAGTTTAAAGCTTAAAGTTGATTAACTTAACTTTTTAGAATGATTTGAAGTTTAAATATGCAAATATTTAGTAAATATTTTTCTAGCAAGCTGATGCTCTTTTCCCTCTCGCGTAAAAATTTATCCATTAAAGAAAGAAAACATAGTGCTTTGCGAATTAAAGCAGTTTATTTCCTCCGAGTCCGAATCAAACTCGAAGAAGTCATCATTGTTGAAGTGTTCTTCATTCTCGACAAATGTTTCGTCGGTATCGAGGTTTTGAACTACCGCCTATTTAGAGAGTTCCAAGCAGTGTTGCTGCTTTTCCGGATCGATACATCCTAACCAGGATTTCTTGAAGCGCGGCAACAACACGAAAGCATTATAAGGGATCAAACATTGAGAGAAAAATGGTAGATCCCTTACAAGTACAATTTTGATATATGATCAGGGATGCAAACCGGTTCCGAACCGAACCGGTTTTGAACCGAACCGAATAGCTTATTCCAGCTGGCGAACCCAACCGACTTTCTTTCAGAAATGCTGAACTGAACCAAAAACCCCCAAAAAAAAAACGGTTCGGTTCGGTTCAGTTCTCTGACCAGTTGTAGTAGGAATCGCTCTGCTCTAAACAATGATAATTTTTATACAATTATAAATATTTATAATACTAAATATTTTGCGACGCCGGCGAACTCCTCATATACCTGTCATCAATCTGTATTTTTTCCTCTAGTAGACAATATTTTGAATTTTTTGTGGTATTTCCTCACCTTTATTCAGTCTTTGACATTCTCTCTTTCCTCTAGGAACTTATACACAATAAACTATGGACATTCTTCTAAGGATTTTAAAGATATTCAAATGGATTATAGTAATTCCATTTCAAAAGTGTTCGAAAAGTCACATTACTACAAAAAATCATAATATTTCATAAAGAGCCTTTGTGAACCACTGAACCGAACCGAAACCGCGGTTCAGTTAGCTCCAAAAACCAAGTAATGAACCGAACCGGCGGTTTAGAAACTGTTTGAACCACTGAACCGAACCAGCACTTATTTTCGAGTGGTTTGCATCCCTGTACATGATATTCCGTTAGTTTTGTCCCATTCGCAAATTTTACGGATATTTTAAGAGCATTAAAACCATTGCAGCTCAAAAAACGATATCCATATACAAGTGATAGTGAGAACATAAATTTTATTAGAACGAAAGAAAGATTTTAAGCTTAAATTATTCTGTTGACCTTAACATAATTTTTTTTCTTAAATCATAAGCATAATATGGGGAAAAGCATATCGGTACTAGAGTTGGACGAAAGCGTCCATTTGTCAGGAAACGAGTGTGCACGTTTGTTTTTTGTGTGGCAAATTTCTAGAGCTTTTGCAGAATTCTAACAAATCATAATCAAGTTAGCATTTTACAAATTAAGCTCCCTGTACCTTTGCTTAATTCCTAGAGATAAACTAATCGTTCCTATAATGCATGTTATTTAATTAACTTTTCATATTCATAGAGTAATGGGGGTCACCTTATTCTTGGCCAAAGTTTTGTCGCTCTCATATACGATGGTTCTAGTTAAGATCTTAGTCAATTGAACGTATTTAGATATTCATAGTTTTTTCTATTACAAAAGTCGTGCGTGCCTTGTTTTGTTTGGAATAATGCTGTTGGAAATATGTCGTGCTAAAATTTTATACACGCGCCATCTCTAATCCCTTACCCTTTTGCGGCATAGCCTAAGTATTCTTCGTTTTCTTGGATCTATAGTTTACTGCTGCTTTATTATTTGCAGCCCTTTTTGCAATGTCCGCAGATCGAGCACTCCGTGGCTTGGCCTTTTGTGGCACTATTACTTCCTCCTCCTCTTCCTCGTCTTCCTCATCTTCCTCATCTTCGTCCTCTTCCTCATCCTCGTCTTCTTCATCTTCTTCCTCGTCCTCCATGTCATCCTGCTGGTCCAGGAACTCCAAGTCTTGATTTTCAGCCAAGCCATTTTCACCATCGGGCTCTTCTTTGATGGTAATAATAAACTCGTCGACAATTTCCTTATTGCCATCTTCCACTCTGACCGAAGTAAGTGGATGCTCGTTCTCGATTTTCACACAGCCCAACTCTATGTGACTCTCCAGCTCCACTTCGTTGTGGTCTGCGGGCTCTTCCTTGATTTCGTCCAACTGGGCCTGGTTGATGACCTTCAACTTGAGGAAATGCTCTTGGGTCTCCTCGTATTTGCGTTTGAATTTGTAAGCAATCTCTGCCTCGGAGGCACAGCGCAGACAAATGTGCGGGGGCAGACCATCGTCCGGCCGCGTCTTGCAATACACATTCAGCATGTCCATCAACGTGGGCAATTTCTTCTCCTTTAGTATAAGTTGCTCCGGCTCATCGAAGATGTGCATCAAAACGGCGGCTTGATTTAAGCAAACGCGACAGACCCGTTCACGATCCATTCTTTTTTCTTCTCAATTACTCAAATCCAAAGAAAAGTTTTTTTTTCATATGAAGTAAAGTGACCATTGATGCCACAGGCTAGGGATGAGCGTGTTCGCGGGGTAACTGCATATAATTTTCACGAGTATTTTTAAGTAGCAGTGATTTTTTACTAATGCGTGGGTGTGTTATCGATAGACTGGGACAGTGATATTCAAAATACTCGGCAAAGCAAAACCAAACTACAAATTTAACATTACTTAAAATCTGTATATGGGTGTTAGGCGGCTTAATGTCGAGTAACGATTATAATTCAATGATCAACTGTAATCAACACAGAATTTTGTTCCAATAGAGCGCGGCAGAGTTCCTCTGCACAGTATTGTTTCAAAAGCATCTTATCAGTAAACTTCAATGCCGTCCTAACATCCAGCCATTTGCAGATTTCTATATAAATAATCATCCTGCAGAATAAAGACTCGAGAACTGCAAGAATGGAAAAATTCCTTTGTGCTATTAAGGAGTTAAATGGGTTTTGTCCTAGAAAAAATAATCGATTTAAAGCATTTTTTAGATATAAAAAATTAAATATTTAGTTCAACCTTTTTATTGTCTTAAGAATGCACTTTAAATGAGGGATTACTGAAATTTTCGAAGAATATACTAAAAAAACTATGCCACTGTGACGTCATTTCCGACGAGCCTTCAGGCAAAAGGTGCATCCGCGTTGACAGCATAACTGCTAGAAGAAGTGTGAACTAGAACTTGGACGAAGGAAAAAAAAATCCAATAAAAACTGGATTTTTGGCGGAGGATTTTACGAAAAAAGTAAAACTTTGGCTAACATTTTGAGGCATTTATGTTTTTTAAATAGTTGTAATTGAACAAAAATAATATCCTTCGTCCAAGTAATTGTAAATTGTATCTCGAAGACCATTTTTTTTATACCCGTTACTCGTAGAGTAAAAAGGGTATACTAAAGTCGTGCAAATGTATGTAACAGGCAGAAGGAAGCATCTCCGATATCATAAAGTATATATATTCTTTATGAGCATCAACAGCCGAGTCGATATAGCCATGTCCGTCCGTCCGTCCGTCCGTCCGTCCGTCCGTCCGTCCGTCCGTCCGTCTGTATGAACACCTAGATCTCAGAGACTAGAAGAGCCAGAGCAACCAAATTTTATACGTAAGCTAGTGTTGTCTGTAGGCAGATCAAGTTTGCTTCAAATTTTGGCCACGCCCCCTCCCGCCCCCGCAATAAAAAATATTGAATAACTCCCACAATTTTTAAGATATCGTGCTCAGATTTTGCAGTGTAGTCTATGTGGCCAATATCTACAATCTCACAAAAGGATCGCATAATAAATGGCCGAGTTAAAAAAATGTTGCATACTTATCCGAGCTGAGCTGAGTAACGGGTATTTCGAAGTCGGGCAGGGCCGACTTTAACTTACGCTCTCGTTTCTAACTTACATTGAGACATCGATTCCTGGGCCATAAAATAAAGAACCTGCTGCAGCTGCAATGTTCAGGGCATCCTCTTTTTCTTGTCTAAGACGAATCCTAGCTTCAGGAGTCTTGCTTGCAGATTTTCTCTCGGCGGCCCATGTTACCCCTCAATCTAGAATTCCCTGTAAAATTCCATTGGGGTGTGCAAACATACAGTGTACTCCGGACACTTCGAACACTTCTTAAGTTTATCGGCGCTTTAAAATACGTAAATGAACACCGAAATAAATATCAAGAAACCGAAACCTTTAACTAGCCATTCCACTCCACTGGCCATCAGCAACGAACATCAAACGACCGATTCAAAAATTTTCTAAATTTTTTTTGTCCAGTTTCTCTTTGGCGCTTCTATCAAAATTAAAATTCAAAATTCTATGGTAGCCAGCTGGGAGAAGACCTATGCCCGCCTGGTGCGTGAGCATGTTAGCGACCAGCGTCAGGTGCAACGCTTGCATCATCAACTTCACCGTTTTCAGTCCCAGCATGCTCGGCTACAGAAGCAACTGGCACTGGAGGCGCAGAACTGTAACTTGAAGATGCAAGTGTTGGACAGCATCAGACAGGAGTTGGAGAAGTTTGAGAAGCTCGGGCACACTCTACATCCAGCCAAGAGGAAAGCTTTGCGTAAACTCAAGGAGTACATGCCCAGCGACAGTTTAAAGGAACGTGTCAAGCTGATGGAGGTAACCGAAAATGTGCCCACTGTCCGTAAGCATAGGCCTCTGGCAAGGCCCGGAGAATTCTGGTTGCCCACATTTAAGCGTTCCCTCAAACATCTCAGTGTGGGTACGGTTCAGGTCAAGACCGAGTCAGCGATGGAACGACGCCTGGCCAAAGTTCGTGCCGATCAGCTGACACTTAAACGCATCCAAGACAAAACTCTGCAGGCCATGTATGATATACAACAACTAAAGGGCACAATAAAATATCTAAAGCGTGCACAGTGCAGCAAACTGAAGATCAAACCGTATGTGGAACGTGTCAACTGGCTGGAGAAGACAGCCCAGCAGCGTCAAAAGGATATGAAGGCCACCATTGTGCTGGATTGTCAGGATAGGAAAAAGAGTAAGAAGTATTTAACCCGGGAAACGCTCGACGTGCGTCCCGAATTCATATTGAGGAACGTACCCGAACTGATGCCTGGAATGTATCACTATTTGGATAAGAAAAGTCGGTGAAGAGATTAAGATTTGTGAAATGAAAATAATTTATTAAGCCAGAATTAGTCTACTTAAGTCTAAGCTAATCCTGTCCAGCTGTTTGTATATACAATTTACAAATAAAACCTATAACACAGTACACAGCTCGAGCGTAAGTGGAAAATCTCAAAATCCGAAGAATGGCTGAAGTCGATTTCGAATGATAGTTTGAAAAAAAGGAATAATTGGGCTGCTTATGGGATCAATTAGATAACATTTTGTTAGATCCTGAGGGTTACGACAAATTATCAGAACAAAAATAATGCAAAGCCACAGAAAACCTGAAAGTTACTATTTACAAGGTAGCGCAATCTGCAGCATACTTTCTGGGAATGATCCAGGCTAAAGGTTTTGACAACTCTCCAATCTCCGATACTCGATACCCGACTATAACATACTCTGTACCAAGAAATGTTGTCTTTTGATCATAACTCGAAAACCGTTCATCCGATCTTCTTCATTCCTTTGGCGGATCGATAAGTTATTCGAATAACTAAATATGTCCAGAAGGAACAAGCCATCTATCTTCAAAACTGTGGGAGATATGACGTTTTTTCTAAATTGCGGGGGCGGGAGGGGGCGTGGCCAAAATTGAAAATAAACTTGATCTGCCTGCAGACATAAGAAGCATATGTCCCATACATGTCAAACCTCTAACTCTTACCATCTCTGAGATCTGTGCGTTCATACGGACTGACAGACAGACGGACAGACGGACATGGCTATATCGACTCGGCTGTTGATGCTGATCAAGAATATATATACTTTATGGGGTCGGAGATGCTTCCTTCTGGATGTTACATACTTTTGCACAAACTTATAATACTCTATGTACCTACGGTACAGAGTATAAAAAGGAGAGGAGAGCAAGCACATTTGGGTGAACACAGCGTTGAACTCGCTCTCTCGGATTATTTGGTTTTTTAATGGGAGAGGGGTGTGTGGGGAAGCTATCGAGCGGAGAGCACAATCGATTTTGGAATTCCCAGCCAGTTATGGCATAGCTGGCATGGTCAGACGGCTGTTCGACTGATATTTGACAGGCAAAGACTGATGCTGCTGCGTATCTCCTTGAGCCTTATAACATTTGTTATATGGTTTAACAATTC
Organism: Lordiphosa fenestrarum; assembly: GCA_035044985.1. Classification (NCBI taxonomy): domain Eukaryota; kingdom Metazoa; phylum Arthropoda; class Insecta; order Diptera; family Drosophilidae; genus Lordiphosa; species Lordiphosa fenestrarum. The sequence continues at coordinate 26,454 of JAWNNO010005359.1, read as the reverse complement.
ATTTTCTATGAAATAAGTTTAAACAAAATGAAAAAAAACAACTGACTTTATATGTATAGTTGAATGATTACAATCTGTGATGCTCTAGATTTAAGAGTAAGCAATCTTACTCTTGATTTTTAGGAGCTCTTAATAAAAGAAAGAACATTTTCGGTTTTTGACTCTGCTGTGTGCTCTTTATTTAAGAATGAGCAATCTTGAATTTGAGTACAGGGTTGTCCATATTCGACGGACCCATCTGGCAACGCCATAACTTTTGACAGAGATGTCAGATCGCTTAATGACATACCGCGTTTGAAGCGTCAGTCCAAGCAGATTTTTATTACCATGGAACAATACACGCCACGCGAGCGCTCTGAAATAGTTGAAATTTACATTCAACAGAACAAGTCAATTGTGAAAACTCAACGTGCTTTTAAAAAATTAACATTTCACATTGAATGGGACCGTAAATAAGCAAAATTGCCGTATTTACGCCACTGAAAATCCTCAGGAGATTCAAGAAGTGCCTCTTCATGACGAAAAAGTCACAGTTTGGTGCGGCGTTAGTGCGAAAACGGTCATTGGGCCGTTTTTCTTCCAAAATGAAAATGGCCATGCTGTTACCATCAACCAGGAGCGTTATCGCGACATGATGACCAATTTTGTGATGCCAATTATTCGTCGAAAGCGTATGAGGCAGTTCTGGTTTCAACAAGACGGCGCTCCACCGCACACAAGTCGCATAACAATCGATTTTCTGAAGAAATTGTTTCCGGGCCGTTTGATGTCGAAAAGTGGTGATTTGGACTGGCCACCGCGTTCGCCCGATTTGACGCCGCCTGAGTTCTTCTTGTGGGGATATATTTGAAGTCAAAGGTATACGAAGCCAAGGACCGTAGAAGAGCTCAAGGACAACATTCGTGAAGAAATAGCCGCTATTCCGGCCGAAATGTTGGCGAAAACGATGGAAAATGCTGCAAAAAGGGCACAATACGCCATCAACGCCAGAGGCGGCCATTTGAGAGATATCATATTCAAAAATTGATGTAAACAAATCTACTTGGAACAAATTAAATGATTAAGATTGCCAACCGCCAAATTTTTATTTTTTTCTTTGATTTTTTAAAAAAAAACATGGGTCCGTCGAATATGGGCAACCCTGTATGTTCAGCACTTGATTCAAGAACTATTCAGCTTGATTTGAGAATGATTTGTACTTGGATCAAGTATTAAAGCTCTTGGATCAAGAAAAACGGGATTAAAATATCTTAATCTGAATCTTTAGAAGATGAGAAATCGGCCATGAAACCTGTTCAAGCTTAATATTTTGTTTTTTTTCTGTGCTTGAGATGTGGAAAAGTGAAAGCTGTTACTCTGACAGAGAAACCTTCCGAAAAGCTGAGCGCTATTGTCTTTTTTGTAAAAATTAATGTGGCTTTGCGGAATCTAAGACAATGCAATACAATGGAATGCAACTGATTTTCTCAAAACCGTTGAAGGACTTCGAATGCACCTCCCCCTTTTCAACGCTGGGCTTTGTCACCAACACTCATATCCATTTTTTCCAAGTTGGACTATGGAAATTTTTGAAGTTTACCGAATTTTTCTCTCATTTTAATTACAATTCAAACTCACATTTTTGGCATCCTCCACTATGCTTAAGCTGTGTACCAGGCTTACAAACTAAAAACTCTAACATTTTTTCAAAATATTTGTTTAAGTGTTTCCAACAATCTTTGCTGCATATGGCCTGCCTCTTAGCTTCTTCTTATAACCTTTCTTCCCCTCCCTTCGCTACCGGGCTCAACAGAAGCCCGGATTTGTGTGTTCTATGATGCACCTTTTGCAGTATTTCTTTACCGCACGATAACCCTCAATGGATATCTGACAATCTTGTATGTTCAGCTGCTGTAAACCGCGACAATAATAGGCTATGCACTGAACTCCTCGATCCGTGATCATATCACAGTTTCGCAGGCTCAGCTTTTTCAGATTTGGACAACTCTCGGCCAGGGCTCGTAGTCCGGCATCGCTCACATCGCATTTGCCAATATCCAGTGCCCGTAATCTGGGACAAGATCGGGCTAGTACGGTAATGGAATCATCGCTAACGGCCTCACAGCCACGAGCGTTGAGATATCGCAACTTATAGCAACGCCGGGCGATGACCTTCAGACCAGCATCCGAGACACGTTCGCATTTCGCCACCGACAGATAACGCAGGGCTGCTCCCAATTTGGCCAGCTCGTAGAGACCAAAATCCGTGATGTTCAGACAATCGGAGACGCTCAGCTCTTTTAAGGAAACACAGAAACTGGGCACAAATTTTAAACCCGCATCTGGAATTGGACAGAAAAAGTAAAAATTATTTTGGGTAAAGATTGAGGGCACATGTTAACCCACCTGTAATTTGTATGCAGCGTCGCAGATAGAGATACACCAGCTGTGGACAGTTCTTGACCACAATTTTCAGACCCATATCATCGATGGCCATGCAGTCGGTTAGATCCAGATATTGCAATAACAGACGACGCGGTGGTTCCATATGCGGATTTGGACTAATGCTGCTCACCTGACTGCAGCCTGTGAAAATAAATAAAGAAATATTTAGTTCTGATATTAGAAACAAGATAGAAAGTCGGTCAAGCCCGACTATAACATACTCTGTACCAAGAAATTTTGTCTTTTGATCATAACTCGAAAACCGTTCATCCGATCTTCTTCATTCCTTTGGCGGATCGATAAGTTATTCGAATAACTAAATATGTCCAGAAGGAACAAGCCATCTATCTTCAAAACTGTGGGAGATATGACGTTTTTTCTAAATTGCGGGGGCGGGAGGGGGCTTGGCCAAAATTGAAAATAAACTTGATCTGCCTGCAGACATAAGAAGCATATGTCCCATACATGTCAAACCTCTATCTCTTACCATCTCTGAGATCTGTGCGTTTATACGGACAGACAGACGGACGGACAGACGGACATGGCTATATCGACTCGGCTGTTGATGCTGATCAAGAATATATATACTTTATGGGGTCGGAGATGCTTCCTTCTGGATGTTACATACTTTTGCACAAACTTATAATACTCTATGTACCTACGGTACAGAGTATAAAAACTTAAAGCTACATTTTAAAGCTGTGATTTCAAAGAGATGGGTTGTAAATGAATCGAGCTAAATCATCTGAGTTGATAAGCTAAATAATACTAACCCCTAACTTCATCTCAATATCTCTAAAATATTGAAGACTCCGAAAAGAAGTGGAGTAAACCGTAGACTGTACCTTCCTTCCGCACTTAATACGAAAGGCGATATCTCAATGCACACGAATTTCGACCTCACGCCTGACAGGGCTAGACACTCAAGAAGCAAAAGGTTCAAGTATTATTTTTCTGTGACTTTATTGGGGAAATCTAACTCACTAACGATATTTTCCAAAGAGAAGTCTGCTTGGACTGTGTTTACAATAGTAAGCTAGTAAACTATGCTATCCAATAATACCATCGGGGTGAATATGATTCTACTCACATAGGTTTAGGTCAGCTGACTATGATGTTTAGCCGGAAAATCTCTACAAAATAAACAACAACACTGTTCAGATTAAATTCTGACAGGTTTTCACTTGGACAGAAACAGTACCTAAGCCTTAAAGGAGTGAATTGATCTAACAATTGCAACCAGTGTTTTCAGAATATGAGAAACAAAAGTTGCTATGTAGACTTGCGAAAGCATAGCTGGAAATAGTTAAAAACAAATCAAAAGTCTTTAAAAAAGAAGCTAAGAGTTGAAACTGAAGATAATATGTATACTCTCAAATCCAAATAAAACTTAAAAAATACTCTTTAAGGAACTTCGAAAAGGAACTTATTCAAAAAGAGTCAGAAATCCGCTACGGATTCAGAATCTTTCATCTAAGTACAAATAAAACTGATCTTACTGTCTCTCTCTCTGAGTCAGTACTGAGAATTCTGTAAATCTTTATAGTGATCCGAGTCAGAACTATTTTTGTAATTTTGGATTATAAAAACTAGACTTGAAAATGTTGTAAGCAAGTTATGGTAGTAAGGCCCAATTTCTCAAAGTCCGGTTGGTCAACTTGACAGGCAGTTTAACCGAATTTGAGTGTCTCATGATGTATGTGGCATAACCGGAGGAACAAACTTAAACGCTACTCATCCTCCGGTCAACTTTAACCGCGAGCTCAGCCCCGATGAAATTATCGATATTCTTATCGATTTACAAACAGCTGGCCGCTCACTTACTTTGTTTATTGTTATATTTGCTGCACAACAAAATGTTTATGAATAATCGAATTTTTTAGCTCCACGCAATGGAAATGCAATTCGATGAGGCAGAACATAGAATTTTTGTCAACTTTTACGCAAAACTATGACCAGCAACAACCAATTGCATTAAAAAACAAACAAACCAAACCGAGTCAGCTGTGTACTCGTTACTTTAGTCAAACAGTATGGTCACACTGAAGCAGCGATAGGCATTTGCCGATATCAGGCGAAACTGCTGCTGAGAAAACCAAATGACTTAACCGCTCGTCATCTTGACGAACAAATCTGACCGGTGGTTGGCTAACTGGAACCTTTGAGAAATCGGGCCTAATTCGATTAAAATAATTAGTATTGAAATTAGCGCTGATTTGGAACTGTTGGTACCAGGGATGCAAACCACTCGAAAATAAGTACAGGTTCGGTTCAGTGGTTCGCACAGTTTCTAAACCGCCGGTTTGGTTCATTACTTGGTTTTTGGATCTAACTGAACCTCGGTTTCGGTTCGGTTCAGTGGTTCACAAAGGCACATTAAGAAATATTATGATTTTTGTAGTAATGGGACTAAAGCAATGTCCCATTATTCCTATTATATACATTTGTATATCTTTAAAATCCTTAGAATAATGTCAAAAGTTTATTATGTCGGATTTCCAGGATTAGTCTATAAGTTCCTAGAGGAATGCCCTTCGAAAGGAGAGAATGTCAGATAGAAAAGAATAAGCACCATGCATCTTACCTACCCCATTTATCATATTATTTGATGTAAAACTCTTCTGTCCAAGATTGAATTAAGGTAAAGAAATACCACAAAATTTTAAAATATTGTAGAGGAAAAAATACAGATTTATGACAGGTATATGAAAAGTTCGGCGGCATAGCTAAATATTTAGAGGGTCGAACGAAATGTAAAAAAATTATATTAGGGAAACGATTCAAATTCCCAAAAAATCGTTGGATAGAGCACAGCGATTCCCACTAAAACTCGTCAGAGAACTGAACCGAATCGAAACGTTTTTATTTGTGGTTTTTGGATCGGTTCAGCATTTCTGAAAGAAAGTCGGTTCAATTTGCAGTTCGGTTCGCCAGCTGGAATAAGCGGTTCGGTTCGGTTCAAAACCAGTTCGGTTTAGAACTGGTTTGCATCCCTGGTTGGTACTGCGACAGTGCACAAATGCTAACAGATCGAGCACAATCTTTCTTAAAGATATTTATAATGCTACTTCCATTGGCTTAGATTGAGAACCAGTAAAAACTCATTGGTTTAGCTATAAATGAGCATAAGCATACAGCTTTAAGGTTCTAAAGGATTTTGTCTCAGTCTCAATCAGTCTGGAAATCCAAAAAAGAAGAAGAATTGCTTTTGCAAACCGATGTTACTACGGGCTCAGTAGGGAGAATAAGAGCAGAGCCTTTTCTTCAGAATTTAAAATGGCGCTTTATAAGTTGCTCATTATTATTCCAGTCCTGCAATTCCTCACAGAATCATGGAGATTAATGGGGGCGAGACCTTTAAGCGGTTGTGATTGAACTATTAGGCCAAATAAGAAGAAGTGAACTGAACCCTAAGCCGCACCAAGTGTGAATAAATAACTAAACCTGCCCCTGTTCTGTACCAAATATTTCGTTTCGGTTCAACAAACATCTGAACTACTACCGAGGTTTTTGTTTAGTATCAGGTCGAAAAAGTGCGAGAACGTTTCGAAATTCTAATTAAGTGCATAATGGCCAATGTTTTTAGATCTTTGAAGTTAAATTTAGGCAAAAGCTAAGCCAAACGTTGGACATTTTTTTATAACTTAATAAACCTTTCAGAAGTTAGCGATGTACAAAGCTTTTTCTAAAATTTTGGCCGCTTATACTAGTGTGAAGTGTTCGGTATTAGCAGTACTTGGCAGTGTCCATTTGGGCTTACCGATAATGTATACGCGTTTTAATGTAAGAAAGTGTGAGAATTTTGTGTGAATAGTGTTCCGCTAGAGTCGCCGTGAGCTGAAATCTTTGGGTAATACCCTCTTTAATCTTCTCCTTTGACGTACACCTTGGATCCGGCGTCTTCTTAACAAGTTAGTTGTCCAAGTATATTGCAGCCTGCTTCTTTAAAACGTCTCCAACCATAGGAACTCCAAGGTCCTTTTCAATATTCCTGGTTCTCAGGTACCACTCAGCTCCTGTAATGCGCCTAATCTTTGCCAGGTGAGACTGCGCCGCGATTCCATAAATTTGTAGGCCGCATCTCCATACCGGAGCCAGAATAGCCTTGTAGATTATGTCTTTGTTCCTGAGTGACAGCTAGTTCTAGGAGTTCAGGAGCCATGGGCATGCGCCGTGCTTTGGCAGCCACTGCCTGATTTGTTGCCTTGGCATGGTGTCCGAAAGTCAGTCGTCTGTCCAGTGTCACCCCAAGGTATTTATGGGCTGCCTTATGCTCCATAAGCTGACCGTGCAGGAATACTCCCGTGCAGGTGTCACGACGGGTGGCATAAGTCACCGAAGCACACTTGTCCGTGTTTATGGCAATGTTCCATCTAGCGGCCCAGTTGCTAAACTTATTCAGGTACTCCTGAAGGGCAGTATGGTCGTGTCGTCAGCAAATGTTGCGATATGAAGGTCTTCGGGGTTTTCGAGTGAGTGAATAGGGAGTATAGCGTGGGGCCCAACACGCTTCCCTGCGGTACACCAGCCCGAATGGCTCTTCTTTGGGTTGTCGCTCCGTCCTGTGCTACCTCGAAGGTTCTGTCCGTCAAGAAGCTCTTGATTAGCAGATACAGTTGGGGCGGGAGGAGTTTCTTGATCTTCGAGAGCAGACCTTCGTGCCACACTCTATCGAAGGCCTGCTGGATATCAAGATAAGCTGCCACTATTCGACGGACCCATGTTTTTTTTTAAAAAATCAAAGAAAAAAATAAAAATTTGGCGGTTGGCAATCTTAATCATTTAATTTGTTCCAAGTAGATTTGTTTACATCAATTTTTGAATATGATATCTCTCAAATGGCCGCCTCTGGCGTTGATGGCGTATTGTGCCCTTTTTGCAGCATTTTCCATCGTTTTCGCCAACATTTCGGCCGGAATAGCGGCTATTTCTTCACGAATGTTGTCCTTGAGCTCTTCTACGGTCCTTGGCTTCGTATACCTTTGACTTCAAATATCCCCACAAGAAGAAGTCAGGCGGCGTCAAATCGGGCGAACGCGGTGGCCAGTCCAAATCACCACTTTTCGACATCAAACGGTCCGGAAACAATTTCTTCAGAAAATCGATTGTTATGCGACTTGTGTGCGGTGGAGCGCCGTCTTGTTGAAACCAGAACTGCCTCATACGCTTTCGACGAATAATTGGCATCACAAAATTGGTCATCATGTCGCGATAACGCTCCTGGTTGATGGTAACAGCATGGCCATTTTCATTTTGGAAGAAAAACGGCCCAATGACCGTTTTCGCACTAACGCCGCACCAAACTGTGACTTTTTCGTCATGTAGAGGCACTTCTTGAATCTCCTGAGGATTTTCAGTGGCGTAAATACGGCAATTTTGCTTATTTACGGTTTTCTTATTCACATTTTTTAATTTTTTAAAAGCACGTTGAGTTTTCACAATTGACTTGTTCTGTTGAATGTAAATTTCAACTATTTCAGAGCGCTCGCGTGGCGTGTATTGTTCCATGGTAAAAATCTGCTTGGACTGACGCTTCAAACGCGGTATGTCATTAAGCGATCTGACATCTCTGTCAAAAGTTATGGCGTTGCCAGATGGGTCCGTCGAATATGGACAACCCTGTAGTTGACCACTCGATGTAGTTGTTCGGGAGTTCCCTGGCTCAGTCGGAAGCCAAACTGGAAATCTGGTATGGCTTTACGAACGGATCGTACATCAAGCATTCTCCGAAGGATACAGCGCTCGAAGATCTTTCCAAGGGTGGATACTGATATCTAAATATTATATGTCCAGAAGGTACGAACCTTCCGTCTATAAAATTCTGGGAGATATGACGCTTTTCTTAACTCCGCGGGAGGGGGCGTGGCGAAAATTGAAAATTAACTTGATCTGCATGCAAATATAAGAGGTTTTTGGCAAACCTCTATATCCAACCATTCATAGGGTCAGACAGATGGAAATGGCTATATCGAGTTGGTTGTTGATGCTAAACAAGAATAGATGCTTCCTTCTGGCTTTTACATACTTTTGTACAAACTTATTATACACTGCATACCTCTAGTACAGAGTATAAAAGTATGGCTGACTGAACTGAACAATCTTTTCTTTCTGTGAAGACATTCAGAAGAATTCTTTGAATGTCAATCAAACTAATTGGGTTTCAATTTCAAGTGGGTAAAGCTTTTGCCTAAACAAAACCTGCACTCAAGTACTTCGGAGCTTAAATTTCAAACATTAACCATTGGAAAATTGTGGTTCGAACCCGCTAACCGAACACTCCAAAGAGCTGGACTGTTGGTTGATTAGACCCGGAACAAAATATTCAATTTAACTAGAGAGTTTAGAAGCATATTTCTTGGTGTTTCCTGGGCAATTTTAACGTACTGCGCATGATAGCTCCCTTTTGGGAGATTGGATTGGATAAGGCAGGGCAATCTTGATGCTCAAAGAAACCATTAAAAAATTCTAGTTTAGGAGATCAATTCATTACCAAAGTTCGATTTGGTTGAACATCTGAGGACGGTAGACTCATATTGTATGAAAATTTCATAAATTCGGTTCGAAATGCAGATGAAAAGCTATCGGAGGGTCATTTCGACAGCCGATTCTTATCTTTATCTGACACATAGCAGCTATGTAGCAGATGAGAGATCGGCCTTAAGTTAAGCAACAGTATTTCTAATACTACCGATCATTCGAGCCGGATGACAATCGAATCTTTGACAATGCTTACCCGTTACATCCAAATGCTGTAGATTCGTGCACTTGGTCAGGGCCTCTACCAAAGCTTGATTGGACACACCCACACAGGTCTGCAGCTGTAGGTGTGTCAGCTCTGGACAGCGACGCGTCAGCAACTGCAGTCCCTTGTCCGAGATGCGACAACCGTCGGCTAACATGACACGCTCCACCTCGGGACAGGCACCATTACAACTCTGACCGCACAATTGCCGAAAAATCATCTTCAGCGTCTTGTCGCCATTCAAGTGTTCGCCTCTTAGTGAAATGCACTTCCAAAGGACAGGACGCCAGGCGAGTTGCTCGAATCTTCGACATACCCGAGCCACATTGCACAACTCACAGCTGTCCAGCCAGCTGAAGATACGCACCACTGCCTCATCGGGCAGGCGATCAAAGTAGGGTCCACAACGAAACGGTCCTTTGCGATTCCAGGGCGGCGGTCCTATGGCTCCTGTGGCACCACCGCCCCCATTAGTGGCACCTCGTCTGGGTGTGGTGGCTGGGGTACTGCTGGCTATAATGCCACCACCTCCCCCCAAACCATTTGGAGTGGTTGTGGTCGTGACATTCCCCGCATTACTGGAGTGATGACCGGTGGGTGAGGGTGATACCAGCGTGGCATAGCCCTGGTCCAGGCTGGGTGAAAAGCGACCCAGCTGGCACAGACCATCCGTCAGGCTTTGCACTTTGGTGTGATGATGATCCAGCTGGAAGGCATTGGCAGGAGAATTGGTACTACGATTTAACAGATAACGATCCGAGCCACTCGTCTCGCTGGGACTGGAGGTGCGTGGATGATGAAGACGTTCTAGGCGGAATAGAGATTTGAAAAGTGCTCAGCCACACGAGTTACCGTAGACTCACCTGGTAGTCGCTCATTGCCACTCCCACTGCTGTAGTCCTCTAGATAGTAACGCTCGTTCTGATACTGACTCGCCTCGGCACCCAGCGGTAAGGCTCTCAAGGCGTTGCCCAAATACAGGGACTCCATTTTCTTGTCCAACAGATACTGAGCTCCATTGCCATTGCTGCCTGTATTATGATTCAGCACAGTGGGCACACTACAACGTCCACCCTGGTTACGCCTCCGGCCTGCACCTCCCCCACTGCCCCGGCCCGCATTATTATCACTCGAGTCCTCCGTATCGGCGCTGTTGCCATGCAACCAGCTGCCACGTTGAGCTCCTCCGTACTGCAGCACATGCTCGAGGGTGAGAAAGTTTCTGGGCTGTGGCACCGGCGCTATCGTCCTGTTGGCCGGTGCTGGCAGCTTCTGCTGTTCAGGCGCCTTCTTCGCCTGCCTGCCCACCGAGGCCGTGGAGTGTGCTCCATATGCCAGGCTCTGCTCGGTGCCTGCATGTCGTCCGCGCAGCTCAAAGGTGGCCGCCTTTTGCTGCACTCTCTGATGGATAACAGCCGGCTGCTGCTCATTGCTGTGCGGCGTGGAGCTGCGCGAAGCCAACATATCACTGGTCTCTAGGCTAAGATTTGGCGATTTGCGTGACATTTTGTAGGCTTGCGGATCGAGCGGACTGGAGCTGAGCGGATGCGGATGATGGTAATGTGCCGCTGCCAGCTGATCGCGCACCGCATTGCTGTTGCGTCCCAGCGAGGCTAGCGGACACTCCAGATCTGTGGTGCGTCGCTGTTGGGCTTTGTGTGACATGGTTCCACACGGTGGCTATATCTTTTTGCTATTTTAAACTAGAGGCTGTTATCTGTAACGATAAGGAAGTTGACACGGAAAGGGTATTAGTATTCGTGGAATTATTGGAAACACATTTCAATTTATATGCTTCAAGTTGATAAACTGAGGGGGTTCCGCCGTCTACTGTATGGACAAGAGTCCTGATTTTCCTCCTCACTAAAGCACATTGTCAAAAAAGTTTGCGTTATTTCTGAAAATGATGTATTCCTTTTTAAAAAAAAACTTTCAAAACAGAATTTTCAGATCAGAAGAGTGATCGAAACAGTGACCAAAACAGTTACCATTCAGTGACCAAAACAGTGCTCAAGGCAGTGATGAAAACAGTGACCAACAGTGTCAAAAATAGGTACTAAAACACTGTCAAAAGTCAGTGACCATATAGTGAACAAAACATTGACCAAGAGAGATACGAATAAAGGGATCAATTAAGGCACAAAACAGTGATCAAAACATAAACCCAAACAGTGACCAAAACAGCTATAAAACAGTGACCAAAACATCGCTCAAGGCAGTGTTCAAAACAGTGACCCAACAGTGTCAAAAACAAAGACCAAAGCAGGGACCAAAACAGTGATCAATTAGTGGCCAAACAATGATCAAAGCAGTGACTAAACTGTGACCAAATCAGAGATCAATTAAGGGACAAAAACTGTGAGCAAACATTGTTTTAAACGGTAACCAAAACAATGTCCAAAACAGTGACCAAAACAGTGACCAAGTTGTGACCAAACAGTGATCAAACCAGTGACCCAACAGTGTCCATAGCAGTGACCAAAACATTGACCAACACATTGACTAAAACGGTGACCAAAACAGTACTGAAGGCAGTAATCGAAACAGAGACCCAACAGTGTCAAAAACAGGGACTAAACAGTGCAACCACTATATTGTGTCCTAATTATAAGAGTGAAGGATTCAGGCTTAATAGTATCAGTCAAGGGACCAAAACATTAACCAGCACAGTGTCCAAAACAGTGACCAATAAGCGTTCCAATTTGCGACTGACACAGGCCAAAGCAACGACTATATTGTGGCCGAGTTTTAGAAGTGTCGAGTTCCGGTCCAATAGTATAGGTCAGAGCACAATAAAAAATGAGTAGGCTTCCCTAAAAACTGTTTGGAAACACTTTTCTTAGAGCTAAGAGTAGTTTAATTTCAAAAAATATATAGTACCATCCAAGGCCACAAAACGGCTTTGAACCAAACCGGTTCGAACCCGGCATTCCGACTTTGAGCTTACTATGAACCGAAGATAGATATAAAGACCAGAGATGCAAACCGGTTTTGAACCGAACCGGTTCGAACCTGGAATTCCGACTTTCAGATTACTGTGAACCGAACCTTGGACCGAACCTCTTAAGGTATTAATGCTGAACCTGAACCCGTTCCGAACCCAACATTTCGGTTCGGTTCAACAAAAATTATAGATTTCAACTATTTCCCAGTGACTTCTTCTGTTATCCTGATGGAATTATCCACATTACTGTGGAAACACTTTTTGTAGGTGAACTACGAAATTGCATTGCACTTCCAGAACTTCGAAGTTATTATTTTGTCACAATACTTTATATAAGTAGAAACACTTTGTCAAGTGAAAGTGTTTCTATTTATTTAAAGTATTGTGAAATCCCATCCCAACCCAAAATCGAGACAATTCCCTTACAGTTTATGTCGGTTTTAGGTCGCTTACTATATAAACTTGTATAAAGCATGGGCTGAACCAAGGTTCGAACCAAAACCTTGGCCCAAAAACCTTGAACCTCCAAATTCTGAACCTGAACCATTGGTAAATTTTGGTTCGAACCCGAGAGCCGGAGATCCACGAAATTTTTTGGGATTGCAGCCCTGATAAAGACTGAACCTGTACCTGTTCCTAACCATCGATATTTTGCCAACACTAATTGTTATGTTTGGTGCCAATAATAAACGCGTATTGTTTGCTAGTAGATGCGTGCTCGTAGAGCGTACGAGTCAGACCCTTTATTTATCGATAAGCAATTAGAATTAGAGATGTGCATACAAAATATTTAGTTAGTGATATCGATAGGTGTGGCTGTTAGTCTTTTGATTTAATTTTTCAATTTACATATAGAACACTAATAATGAATAAAATGAAGATTCTCGCTTAAGCTAGGTATAAAATTCAACAGAAGAACTGTCAAAACAAAAATAGCAAAAGTGGTAGTTCTTTTGTTGTGGCCTAAGTGTGCCCAGATTTAGGAAACCTGGTTAAATTATGGTCGCACTGCCAAGTGTTTTGTAATCCGCAAGGTTCAACAACAAATGCTTGCTCATTCAATACTATTTCTTGAGCTCATGCTTACAGGTTTGTTTTGGCCTTTTTATTAGTGAAATCAGTCCATTCTTTCTTTCTTTCTTTTCTTGGCAGCTCCTTTGGTAAAGCTTAGTATCAGCATTATGTTCTTACTTTTAAAATGCAAATTACAAAACACATTTAAAGTTGAATTTAACCGGATATAACCATGCATAAACAAAACTACTTTGTATTCTTTTGCATGGAATTTTAAATCAGATTATCCGTCACGACGCCTACTCTTCTAACTTAAATTTAGGGTAGTTTTTCTAAATGTTATTCAAACATTTTTTTGAACTTTAGAACATTTTTGTTTGCTCTTTAATTTTTATTAGAATTATATACTTATTTCGTAAACTATTTTCAAGTGGTTGCTTCACAGCAAATACGTTGATTGCAACCGAAATTCTTTTGAATTCAAATCGCTTGCACCTGCCTGACCCTGGAGTGCGTTTGTGCATGTGTGGGCAGCTCTAAGTGGGCTTTTTATGGCAATTGGATGCATTGAAGATAATATTTAGCATATTTTTCAACTTTGACCACTCCTCCAAAAAAGTGGAAGGCATTTAACCTTTGGAAACTTATTCAACTTCAAAACTTTAGCAATTTGTACATACAAATTTGTTGCGGCGCCAAAACTTATTTAGTTTTTTTTTCTTTTTTTTTACAATTAATAAGTTGGGTCGCCCACGCTTGAAGCAATTCATTTGGTTTTTTTGGGCACACGTATGCTGTCATTTCCATTGAGTTGGCCAAGTCTCAAGCCTTCATTCATTGGTTTTTCGAGAGGAAACCTGTTTCGATTTTCTTTTTTTTTTTTTTTTGGCGTGGGCTGTTCTGTGGCCTGGCTTGTGGCCATCCGCAATTTCAAAGTAACCTAAGACCTTAAATTAAGTTGAAAGTAACCCAATTCATCTTGAAGAACAAGCGGAGATCGTCTAGCAGCCTCTCTCATCTATAATATTTGTTTTGGGGGGCTTTGCATAATTTTAACCAAATAGAAAACTATAAATTTTATGTATTTTTTTTTTGGGTTGGGCCTTTGGCTCGAACACACCTACAGAGTCTTGGGGGGGATGGCACACTTTGGGTACGAGTAAATCGCGGTGTGGCTTTATTTTTATTGTAATCAAATTTGAAATAAATTTTTTTCGTTAAACCTAAACAATAATAATAGCATCAGGTAGAGAAACAGAAATATGTCTTGTCATTTGGCTTATGGCAGCTGATTAATCTTAGGCATCTCTGTGGCTGTCGCACCTCACTTGGAATGTCGCTCAACTGGTTCAAAACCAAAAAGAGAAAAATAACAAAAACTACAAAAAAGAAAAGTCAGCCAGCTCAGAGATCACTTCACTCGAGAGTGTGTTTTTTTTTTTTTTTGGTTTCGCCTGCCATAATTTACAATAGTTAGACAATAAATAATTAATAACAAACACAGACACACACACACGCACACGCATACAAGCCAGCGCCGGAGTGTGTGGACAAAAGTGTCAAATGGTTCATTGGGCAACACAGCATGGGATTTGCATAAATTTAAGATGCAAATGGAATTTTTTTTTAAAACAAATATCATTAGTAGGCATCAAGCATTGAGAAGTGGCACAAGTATGTATATGGAAAAATTTAAGGAAAATGGACATACTTTTTAAGTTCTTAAATTGACAATAAGTTTTTTTCAATCAATTAGTAAAAATTATATTGTTGAGAATGTATAAAATATTTGAAAGATAGAGACAAACGAGATATATGTATAAAAAATAATTTAGTCTTTCTCTAGGCGAAAAGTTTTCATAAAATCTGACAAAAAACAGTGAAGTAATTTATAAAAATTGAGTTCAATTCTATTTTGACGAAGCCTATTCTTGAAAACGTCTGACTTTTGTGTCGTCGGAGACGTTCTTCTCGCTCCTCAGCTGCTTCACTTGCTCTGGCAGTGGACGCTCGAGGTCGAACTCCGCTAAGTCGGACATCTTGCTCCTCAGTGGTTTTATTTGCTCTCACAGTGGAAGCTGGAGTTCTAAGACCTCGGAGACGTACCTCTCGCTCCTCAGCTGTTTCACTTGCTCTGACAGTGGACGCTCGAGTTCGAACCCCACTCAGGCGATTTTCACGTTCTTCAGTCGTTTCATTTGCTATTTGAGTTTGCCGTTTCAAAGCTCTTGGAGCACGTTGCCCAATATATGATTTCTTTGGAGGCATTTTTTACAATTTTATTGACAAATTTATCACAAATTTATTTGACAGAAATGGCAAAGTCACTTTTTAAAATCAACACAATCGGATGAACGGTTGAATTTTGCAATTTAAGCGGTTTTTGGACCAAGTCACAGACATGAGACATAGCCTATGACAATTTCCTGATCGACATAAACATACTGTGAAAAATTTGTGAAGATCGGTTCAGCGGTTTAGACGCCCATAAGGAACAAACATACAAACATACAAACATACTTTCAATTTTATAGATATGTATAGATATATTTGTTTTTGCAAACTTCTCGATCACTACACCTCATTCGCCGAATGAGGCCTCGATACGCAACGCATTTGTTGTTTTAACTCGGTTCGATGTCAGACAGTTGTGTGCGGCTGGCGCCCAGTTACCGAAGAAAAACCTCTCCGAGCATTGGTATAAAGGGCTGCTTTACAACCGGTGTGAGTTGAGGCTTTTTAGTTAACTCGAATCGGTCCATCAATCTCATCTAAGTTAAGTATGTTAAGGAGAAAGGATTACGAAATGCCTTAAGTCACATTTGTAACTATTTTTATTTATTTATAATAGGGCGTATTAAACTCGTATTTAAATTCGTTAAAATATGATTTGGCGAAGGAAGATTAAGCAATTGCAATGAATTCTAGAGTGGACCTTTGCTCTGCTACTCGTCTCTACCGTATTCTGAGGACAAACTCAATGAAGTAAACTGAGAAAGCTAAGCTAACTTCGTCTGTGCCGAAGTTTTTATACAATTGCAAGCGCTCGCTTAAATATTTTCAAAAAATACTCTTTTTAAAATTTTCCGACCGATTGTTCGTATGGGAGCTATATGATATAGTCATCCGACTTGGCCAAAAATTATGTGTTAGCATGTGAAACAAACAAATTCAAAATTGCAGGATGCTACCATTAAAAACAAAGTTTTTCTAACTAAGACTGTTTTTCAGACCTATCTTTTGTATGGCAGCTATACCACATAGTTGTCCGATTTTAATAAAAATTGGTAGAATTATAAAAAAACATAGAAAACCTACGATTACAAAGTTTGAACACGTTTCCATTGCAAGGAAAAAAGTTTTTCTCACTAAAACTAGTTTTCCGACCGATTGTTCATATGGGAGCTATGAGATATAGTCATCCGATCTGGTTCCGACATATTAGTAGTGTGCAGCAAAAAGAAGACTTTATAACTGTAGGACTAGTTCGCGTAGAAACAGACAGACAGACAGACAGACGGACGGACAAAGCTCAATCGACTCAGATCGTCACCCTGATCAAGAATATATATTGTTTATGGGGTCGTAAATGAATATTTCTATGATAATAATAATAATACCCTTTCCAAGGGTTTAAAAATAGAATACAGCTGGTTCTGGTAGGTCCAATTATAGAGAAAAGAGAAAAATCATTAATCTAAGAATCTAGGAACCAAGCTTGTGACTTAAGCCTCCGGTTGGAAACTTCTGCAAAACTCGAACAACAAGAATTATCACACATAGTTCTATAAATAGTTTGCTCTGACTGATGCGCAGATACAATTAACTAATCGAGTGGCATTTGGCCTAAACAGTAAGAGATAACAGGCTGAAACTTGGACAGGAGATTTCGTTTGTGGTGATAGTGGGAACTAATACTACGTTTATGCTTTGCTCAATTTAATGTAATTTAATTTATTTATTTTACCCAACACTTCAAGTACGAAAGAGACTTATGTTGAGTTTTAATGAATTAATAATTTCATTCAATTTTTATTTTATTTTTTTACTAAGTTTTAAATATCAATTTGCAAGTATTTCTAAAATTTATAAATTAATCTAAGGGGTGCTTCTAATAGTTTTAAGACAGTGAGGTAAATCGTTCCACAGACAAATAGCATTTACCAAAAAACTACCTCTCAGGGAATTCTTCAAGAATCTTTTTAAGAAATGGATCCGAAAGTGCGTGAATGAACACTAATTCATGAATTCGACTTATACACAAAAGTGGTCCATGAAGTCGTCTTCAATTCATGAAACGCTGCGAAACAGCCATCTTAATGATACGTTGGTGTTGCCAGATATTTTTGCTATGCTCAATTTGGAAAATCTGCTTTTAAAATGGGTCGGAAAGTGCATGCATGAGCACTATTTCATGAATTCGACTTATAAACGAAAGTGGACTATAAGGTCGTCTTTTTTTTTTTTTAATATATAAAGAGAAAAAAGATTCGCGGAACTTAATCCGCTTACAAATTTTTATGTGGTTGACGAAGACTGGAACGGGGACAGTTTGCCATCTGGCTGAAGGTCGTCTTTAATTCATGAAATGCTAAAACAAGTTTATCTTACTAAGACTACTTTTCTGACTCTACTTTACTATGACAGCTATACTATATAGATTTTCGATTTCGAACAAACTTAGTGGAATTATGGGAAAGCATAGCAAAGTAAGAAATACAAAGTTTGGAGGCGTTTTCTTTGAAAACCAAAAAAGTTTTTTTCACTAAAATTAGTTGCCTTATATACCTTATGTGGTTGAAAATGCTTTATTCTATGCGTTTCAAACATCTGGACAATTAATATACCCTCTGCAAGGGTATAAAAAGATACAGATTAAGGAAATCGAGAACTTCAAAGCATAATCGTTGCTTAAGACGGCGTTTTGAAAATTCCACCGGAAAAGTTTGTTTTATCCGATTAACTTGTCAACTACGTTTGTAAGCAAATTATGTATGACCGGTTGGCTTGAAACTCGGTTGTTATGAAAATTATGCTTAACACTTTGGGATTTTATTTACAGATGTTTAAAAATATATTTGGAAATGAAACTCCGACTATGATCTTATTTGTGAAATAAGATTGCTTTACACTCAAAAAAAAGAGCAGCCTAGAATAAAGGTTAAGGACTTCCTAAAAAAAAAAATTGCCTTTAATTCAACTTTCAAGGCATTTTTTTACCTATACGTCCAGATTTTGACCTAAAAGACCAATTTTCTGTCAGTTTTTTTTAGGAAATGGTCGCCTAAATTTAAGGTCACGTTTCCTAAACGTTTGTAAAGAATGTTGAATCAGTGTAAGATTAAGCTTTCGGCTGGCAATAAGCTGCGTGGCTCAGATGTTAGAACATTGCCTTTGTACGTGGGAGTTGTGAGTTAGAGTCCCACTGCAGGCATATTATATATTTTTCTTTTTTTTCTTCTTTTTTTTTTTAACAGTGCAATTGGGACCCCCGATTGTACAAAGCACCTCTATAGTATCTATCTTCAAAACTGTGGGAGATATGGCGTTTTTTCTTTGGTCAAAATTAAAAATAAACTTGATCTGCCTGCAGACATAAGAAGCATAAGTCCCGTACATGTCAAACCTCTATCTCTTAACATCTCTGAGATCTGTGCGTTTATACGAACAGACAGACGGACATGACTCGACTGTTGATGCTGATCAAGAATATATGTATGTACTTTATAGGGTCGGAGAAGCTTCCTACTGGCTGCTACATACTCTATGTACCTACGGTACTGAGTATAAAAATTCCTTCTTAAAAAATTACCAACAAAGGAAAACTCCAAAAATATTAAAACTAATAAAAACGAGAGCGTAAGTTAAAGTCGGCCCTGCCCGATTTCGAAATACCCGTTACTCAGCTCAGCTCGGATAAGTATGCAACATTTTTTTAACTCGGCCATTTATTATCCGATCCTTTTGAAAATGAGAGTGAGTGAGATTGTAGATATTGGCCACAAAGACTACACTGCAAAATCTGAGCTCGATATCTTAAAAATTGAGGGAGTTATTCAATATTTTTTATTGCGGGGGCGGGAGGGGGCGCAAACTTGAAACAAACTTGATCTGCCTACAGACAATACTAGCTTACGTATAAAATTTGGTTGCTCTAGCTCTTCTAGTCTCTGAGATCTAGGTGTTCATACAGACGGACGGACGGACGGACGGACAGACGGACATGGCTATATCGACTCGGCTGTTGATGCTGATGAAGAATATATATACTTTATGATATCGGAGATGCTTCCTTCTGCCTGTTACATACATTTGCACGACTTTAGTATACCCTTTTTACTCTACGAGTAACGGGTATAAAAATTTCGCCCACACTGGGACTCGAACCTACTACCTCCACGTTCAAGTCAGACATTCTAACACCTGAGCCACACGTATCATTGTTAAATTAAAGCTTAAGCTGATATTTCTACATTACGAACATTAGGAAAAATTCACCTTATATTAAGGTTACATTTCCTCAACAATAATATGACTAAAATTTTTGCCAGCTAAAATGACTGGGTTCTTTAGAGCAACTTGACCGCACATCGCGCGTATTGACAATGGCGGACAACGTTAAGGCGTCATATCAATAGTGCTTAATAACCGGAGGACCCGGGCTCGAGACCCAGTTAAGGTAAGGTATATTTACTAATAAACGATTTTTAAGAGTTTTTCGAAAGAAGAATTTGAACACAATATACAGGGTTGTCCATATTCGACGGACCCATCTGGCAACGCCATAACTTTTGACAGAGATGTCAGATCGCTTAATGACATACCGCGTTTGAAGCGTCAGTCCAAGCAGATTTTTACCATGGAACAATACACGCCACGCAAGCGCTCTGAAATAGTTGAAATTTACATTCAACAGAACAAGTCAATTGTGAAAACTCAACGTGCTTTTAAAAAATTAAAAAATGTGAATAAGAAAACCGTAAATAAGCAAAATGGCCGTATTTACGCCACTGAAAATCCTCAGGAGATTCAAGAAGTGCCTCTTCATGACGAAAAAGTCACAGTTTGGTGCGGCGATAGTGCGAAAACGGTCATTGGGCCGTTTTTCTTCCAAAATGAAAATGGCCATGCTGTTACCATCAACCAGGAGCGTTATCGCGACATGATGACCAATTTTGTGATGCCAATTATTCGTCGAAAGCGTATGAGGCAGTTCTGGTTTCAACAAGACGGCGCTCCACCGCACACAAGTCGCATAACAATCGATTTTCTGAAGAAATTGTTTCCGGGCCGTTTGATGTCGAAAAGTGGTGATTTGGACTGGCCACCGCGTTCGCCCGATTTGACGCCGCCTGACTTCTTCTTGTGGGGATATTTGAAGTCAAAGGTTTACGTTAACAAGCCAAGGACCGTAGAAGAGCTCAAGGACAACATTCGTGAAGAAATAGCCGCTATTCCGGCCGAAATGTTGGCGAAAACGATGGAAAATGCTGCAAAAGGGCACAATACGCCATCAACGCCAGAGGCGGCCATTTGAGAGATATCATATTCAAAAGTTGATGTAAACAAATCTACTTGGAACAAATTAAATGATTAAGATTGCCAACCGCCAAATTTTTATTTTTTTCTTTGATTTTTTTAAAAAAAACATGGGTCCGTCGAATATGGGCAACCCTGTAAGGTTAATATGTCTTTGGCTCTATTTTTAGGCCAAATTACCATGAATTTAAGGTTATTTTCGGGGGTTTTAGGCAATTTATTTTTTTTGGGTATACTATTCTATTCTAGTAAAGTGGGAAAAAGAAGAATACAAGTGTGTTCCAGGCTTTATTATATTCGAGCCGATCTATATCAGTCACGGAAAGAAAGAATCAGATCATTTATAAGACTGCAAAAAAAAACAGAAACTGTAGCTATGACACCTAACATCAGTACACAGGAATACAACCCGTATGGAATTATAAGTTAATCTTACATTTCATTTATACTTGACTCGAGTATGCCAAAGAAACTGGAAACTTTAACTACACAATGGTATAAAATTCATTCAAATTGCACTAAAATCCTGCCAATTGTTTATTTCTAGCTTGAAAATCAAGGCCTTTATACATATTAGCATTAACTTTCACACTTCAAATGCCAAGGCATTCGTTTAAAAATTACATTTTCGTTGACGCCATCGAAAGAATTAATTCTATTTTTGATTTATAACCATTTGAGCTTATAAACTCTGATTAATTTCTCGACAATGTTCTCATAATTAAGATTCACGATTACCTTCATCATCATCATCATCATCAACGTCGCGAGAAACTTGAAAAAATAAAATAGCAAAAAAATATCAATTGCCATTCAATTAAACCGCATATACAATATTTTTCCATCAACCCAAAGGCCAACACTTAACAGCTTCTATTGAAAACTGGTCTATTTCTACGACTATCCCCCCTCTCTGTCTATATCCATGCCAAGCCTCTCTCGCAACGAGCACATAAAATATGACAACAACAAGTACTAATTATTTAATATGCTTAATGAGCAAAAATGTGGCTATGCCCACAGTGCAGTCAGCTAGGGAGTATGTATAGTGGGGCAAGCTTGATTTAATTAGTAGTTCATTAAGCAAATTTCAAAAAATCTACCGAATTGTTCCACTGTGCTGGGTAAAACTTAATAACTGCTATTTTGTACGGTTTGTGTGCGACGTCCGTTGTCTGCACATGGTTGAAATCTAACGCTTGGCGCCACACCACCAGCAACAGCAGCAACAATTCATACACACAAGACGGGGCTATGAGGCACCTTTTGGCCTCCGTGGCATGGCTCAGCGGAGCGCCTGGCCCCAGTCTGGCCCGTGTGAGCGAGAGATGGTGTATGTGTGTGTGTGTGTGGCTACCGTTTTTAAAGTCGGCCTCTCCGTGGGTTGGCTTTTTGCATAGTGTCAATTTTTTTGTTTTTGATTTTCTTGCATTTGCGGTGGCTTTGGCTGTCAGCGCACCCGCCTAACACCTCCTCCAGAAAGTGGGTGGCGCTGACAAGTTTCTCGAGAAATATTTCTGGGTGCAGCTTCAATAGTTGATTTTGGCCAGATTTCACATAAAATGCAATTAGCCTTCTTTTCCAACATCATATTTATTGTGAGCTTTTATTCTTGTTTAAAGTTTCCAGTTGATTTCTGCATGGAAACGCTATTTGTCACCGAAAACATTGGAATGGGAGCTGTGAGATTCAGACAAAAACTCAACAGTAACAGCTCATTTTGTTTAGAAAAGGCAAGTAGAAGGACTGAATGTCCCAAACTGCCATCATACATAGAATGTTATGTTCAGACAGATTGCTCTAATTACACTCAACAAAATATGGAGTCATTTATAGCTTGGCTGCAAACTGATCCAGAAATGAAACTCGCAGATGCGGTTTAAGATTGTTATACTGGCATGTTCCGGTTTTCACTTTAGTGAATTCGAATTTAATACATGTGTCATTTTTTGGTGAACAATCAAGGTAATCTGTATCAAACCTTACAATTTGTTCTTCCTTTTAATAGGATGAACTCAGAATGAAAGGTTTTATGCCGATTTAATTTATAAATTTTATACAACAACCACTTTACCAAATTCGAATTCGAATTGGACAAATTTTGTCGAAAGTGAAAACCGGAACAGGCCTGATAGTTACTCTCAAAAGATAGGCAAATCCATTTCATTTGTTTTACGAAGAAGAGAATGCTTAAATATACTAGGGTGAACTTAAAGTTGTATAGTTTCAATATAATATAGATTTAAAATTGTGCCGATATTATTTTTAGAAGAAAATGAATAATTTGGGAATGTTAATCGGTTTCCTAAGCTTACGGTTAAATCGACCCTCTACAAAGCAGAGCTCTGACAGATCAAATTGACCCTTAGCAATGTCGAAAAAATGATGATGTAAAATATGTGATGACCTCTCAATATATGTACCTTTCATCTCTCTGCATTTCTTTCTTAGTAGTTCTACGTGGTTATGTATAAGTTTCTTGTTTTGCCCATGGGACGTTATTGTGCTGTCGTGCTTTTCAGCTTAATGCAACTTAAACCTGGAGAGTATTTACCGTAACACTCAGAAAAGAAATCCAGAACGTTGTACTCAATTAAAGACCATAGAACGGTAAGTACAAAGATATTAGATTTAGGTAAAAATTCTAATTTCTAGATCGAAGTCTTTATACCCGAAATTTTTGATTTAACACTGTTTCAGGAAATATTAAGTACATTTCAAAATATTTAAAAAAACATTTTGGATAATTCTTTTAGGTTGTTATGTTTCTAATAGCCTATTTCCACTAAAGAAATGAAACATCATTTCTTGAAATGACAAGAAATGAAGGAAATTATATCATTTCTGCTATACGTTTCTCCATTTTCATTTCCTTTCATTTCTTGAAAATGATGAATTTCGCCCCGAGTGGATTTGGTATTTTTTCCGAAATTCTGTCAGTGCCATTACTGTCATCGAAAAAACCAAAATATCAGAGAGGAAAGTTATTTGTTTGTTTACGGATGAGCCCCGGAAAACCCCAAGAACCTGGATGAAGATCCAGTTGACTGCGAAGTTTTTTTATGAAGGCATTCCACGCTCGTGAATGAGAGCATCAAGCGAGCAGCTTGGAATGAGCGAACAACTTTCGTTGGATGAGGAACCGACATCGTAGCAGCCAAGAATTTAGCGCAGAAAAACTACCCAACAGCTTCCACCTTTAAAGAAAGCTGTGGTGGCAGCTTCAAAGAAGTGGACGGAGGAGCCTAAGCGCAGCCGAGCGGCTTGAAGTCTTGGACACACCGAAGATCTATTTTGTGCATTATATGTGGGGTTATTAAAAATTAAGTGAAATAAACCTGTTTTAGACTTATTTTAATTGTGTTGTTCAGTCTTAAGGTACGACATATGGCGCGACTTATTAGTTCTGGAGGGTTATGAAAATCATTAGCGACATTGGTACCCTCGGGTTGTGGACCTCATTTTTCTGCTCAACGATTGTCCAATCACTTGCTTGTTCTGTAAAGACGGGTCTTTGATTATCTAAAAGCAGTTCCACTACTCTCCTTACCTTGGACAAGGCGTAGTTAAGTCTTAGTTATGTTAAAATCTTTATTGAATTCAAGGTTTGTCTAACTATCTCGCTCATTACTGCCAACACAATAACAAATCCTTTAAGCTAGGTACGGAGACGCTGAGAATTTTCTCGGAGCCCATCTAATTACATAGCTCAGAGAATGCGCTGCAGAAAATTCACAGAGCACATTCTCAGAGCGGGTACGGAGACACCACAAATGCGCTCTGAGAACGAGCATGGCCTGCCAGCTCGATTTTTGGCCAAACAGCTGATAAATTCTCGCAGGGGGTCATAGAAATTATCAAACATGTTTGATAATTGTTAGAGGTACCTACGAGAAAAAAAATGGAAGCAACAAAAACAAATAAAATCAACACAAAAGGCATTATTAGAACTCTACCGAGGACGAACATGTGGCGCCAATCGAAGCGGTTAAATCGCAACTCATTTTATGGGATTTGGAGTAACAAAAATCATTTCGGTGCAATTTGCACCCTCCATAAATGCTCCTCTTCCTTCAGCGCCACCCAAAATGACCACATAAAAACAACCATGACATTCCCCAGAGCGTCTTCATTCATCAAAGAGTCTACCAGTTTACATATTCACAAAATGATTAAATTTTCTTAAGCGCTCTTCGTTTTGTAAACTAACAACAGCTGACCAGCACAGGGTGACCGTTTCAGATTCAGTGACATTTGGCTGATTTCTGGTCACCCTACAGTCTCAGAGGCCGCTCTGAGAATTATGAAAGAATTTGCACTGCGAGAAAATTCTTAGCGTCTCCGTACCTAGCTTTAGCCAAATAATAATCAACAAAATAAAAGCATCGGCTGTTTTTGTCCACGTATCGTTGTGAATGTCAACAAAATTATGTTTTGTCAATGGAAACGACAAATTTTTCCAGAAATGAAAATGATAGAAATGATGCTCAGTGGAAAGAGGCTATAAGACAGTCAGCTTAAGTCTTAAAGTAAGTACAACATTCTTGGTATATATTCCGTTACTCCTTTTTATACCCTTGCAGAGAGTATATTAAAAGTGTTCAGATGTATATATTCATGACGAGCTGAGCTGATATATCCGTCTGACCGTCCGTCTGTCTATCCGCCCGTCTGTTTGAAAACATTCGCGACCAAACTTTGCACGAAGTCTTGTAATACAAATGTATTAATCTAAATAGTACAAATACGCTGCACAAGTATTGAAACCGGCCAGATGGGACGACTATAGCTTATAGCTGCCATAGAAATAATCGGTTGAAAAACTAGTTTTAGTGAGAAAAACTTTTCGTTTTCAATGAAAACGCCTTTGTATTCGTAAGATTGCTATGCTTTCCCATGATTCCACTAAGTTTGGTCGCAAATCGGATATTATTTCCGATAGCTGTCATAGAACAGTAGTTAAAATAGTTTTAGTGAGGAAACACTTGTTCGTTTTCAGTGGAATGTCCTTCAAATTAGTTAGAAAAACGTGCTGCAAGGGTATTCAAACTTCAGAAGAGCCGAAGTTACCTTTTCTCTATTTTTAAAGCTAGCATTGTACGCAACCAAAGAAATTTTGTACTCAAATTAAGGGCATTTCGAAAATTCGAAATCTACGAAAAGTTTTTGAATAAGACGAATCTTCTTATTATCATTATTATAATGGGGCTCTTTGATAAAAGAATGTTTCGTACTAAATTGAAGTATACAATGGGGCTCAAATTATATTTTCCGAAATCAATAAAGTGCCGACTTGAGACACTTAAAAAAAAAACCTTTCCAAGAATATCAAACTCATATTTTGGTGCGTTTTAAAACCATATTTAAAGATTAAATTTATATTTTATTAATTACACAGAGAAAAAATAGCTTCTAAAGGTACCAAAATCATAATATTATGGTCAAGATAGTCTGCTAAGCCCGCTCTTTCAAAATGCATAAACATTTGCCATAAACATTTTAGCCCTCCTCTCTGGTTTTTCCTTTTAATTGATCGAAATTGTAAAGGCTATCATATTGCAGAATAATAATTCGAAAACGATTCTAATATTGATTCGAAAGGAACTCGGTTTCTATTTCACTCGGAAACGGGAACAACAAAGCGAAAACGATTCGGAATTGCTATCGTTTTACTTAATTCCATTCGGAAATGGAAACAGGCCGAATAATGTTGCTTAAAGAATCGTTTTTGGGTGCCAATACTAATGGTGGAATTGGTCTTAGTTACTTTACATTTTTAGAATAAAGTAAA
>JAWNNO010005350.1:0-27790 GCA_035044985.1 Lordiphosa fenestrarum | reverse complement strand
GAATTGCAGCCAGAACGGACTGGTTAACCCGCTCGGATGCATTGGACTGCGGAGCATAGTTTCCTGTTTTAAGGTGGGAGGATATGCTTTGCCTTCAAAAACTCTGCAAACTCGCTGGCCACAAATTGACGTCCGCTGTCTGTGTGTATGACCTCAGGTATTCCAAACTGGAAAAATAGACTATCCCTAAGGAACCTGATCACGGCTGCAGAGGTTGCTTTTGGAATAGCTTTCAACCATACATATTTGGTCAGGTGATCCAAAACCACCAACACATACTCATTACTACTTCTGGATCTTGGATATTTCCCCAAGAAATCTAGGCAGTTTTTGTATAGGTCTCTCTGTAATCGTTTCCTTGCCCATGATTGGCTTTGTAATCTGAGTCGAATGTTTTGTTTCTTTGCAGACTTCACAGGATCCGACATATTTCATTACTTGAACAGCCATCCGGGGCCAATAAAGCCACTGACGCAAACGGCCTACCGTCTTTGCTACTCCTCCATGCATCGCCAACTTACTTTCATGAGCTCGTTGTATCAATGTGGACGTCAAAGCTTCTGGGAACACCAACTTCCAAGGAAATGCTTCACTCTCTTCCCGGGTGAACTGGGTCTTCTTTTAAATTAAGCGATCCTCCGCGCGAAGCTCTGGGAATTTGTCCGGATTCTGCTTCACCGTCTCATATCTCTGTAAGTACTCTTCGCTTTCGAACTCGGTTGTCTCAAATTTCAGGAAATCTACCTCTTGCACTTTAGCTGATCTGGATAACATGTCCGCCACCACATTGTCCTTCCTTTTCCTATGCTCAATCTCGAAATCGTAAGCTTGCAACGTAAGTGACCACCGAGCAAGTCTGCTGTTGAGGTCCTTTAACGACATGAGCCATTGCAGACTGGAATGGTCTGTTAGTATGGTAAACGTAAGCAACTCCACATAGGGCAGAAAACGTTCCACAGCTTTTACTGCTGCCAAGCACTCCTTCTCTGTGGCGCTATAATTGAGCTGCGCCCCTCTTAATTTCTGCGAGAAAAATGCGATCGGACGTTCCTGTTGCTCCTCGTCGCGCTCAGTAAGGACTGCTCCGATTCCCACATGGCTAGCATCGCATTGCAGATAAAACCTCCTTTGGAAGTCCGGGTGTCCCAAGACCGGCGCACAGGTAAGTGCGTTTTTAAGTTTCTCAAATGACTCCACCGCTTCTTCCGATAAATAAAATTTTGCTTTCCCTTTAAGGCAATCAGTTAAGGGAGCAGCCAGCGAAGAATAGTCTCGGATAAACCTCCTATACCAACCCGCAGTGCCTAAAAAGCTTCTGAGCTGCCTTGTGGAAACAGGTACGGGTATATCGGCAATCGCTGTGACTTTGTCTGGGTCCGTTCGCAATGCTCCGTCTCCAATTATGAAGCCCAAGTACTTCAGGAACCTGAAGTAGAATTTCGACATTTGCAGGCCTATTGTCAAATTGGCCTCTCTTAGACAACTCGCTACTTCTTTCAACAATTCCCAGTGCTCATCAAACGTCCGAGATATCAGCAGAAGGTCGTCCAAATTCACAAAAACTCGACTTCGCAGTCGTTGGGGTATTACTCGATCCATTAGTCGACACAATCTCTGCGCTGCGTTACACAATCCGAAAGGCACCATTTTAAATTGATATAGCGGCCTTCCTGGAATTGTGAACGCTGATACTCTCGACTTTTGAGCTGCAACTCTACCTGCCAAAACGCATGCTTCAAGTCTAGCAACTTTTACCGTCATTTTATTCAACTTGCGAGCGTCTAAGCATAGCCTATTTTTTCCAGGTTTTTGTACCAGAGTGACTCGATTGTTCCATGATCTTTCACTCTCCTCAATCACTCCCAGCTTCAGCATCTCGTCCACTTCCTGCTACAGCAGCTCTTGTACCGCAGGTGACACAGGGTAAAAGCGTTCTTTTACTGGTACCGCTCCTTCCTCCAATTGGATTGTGTGTCGTTCCAGCGATGGCACTCCCATTCCATGTTTTTCAAATGACCGAAAATCCTGAACCGCTGCATCCAATTGTTGCTGCTGTTCTGGGGACAAATCATGAGGCATTTTATTTCTCCCATTCTATTCCACGTCTACCTCCACCCTGCCCAGAATACGACGAGGCATCCCGCCTGCAGTTTGTACCGTTAATACGCATCCTTTTATTTCCAGGTTCAGCTCCCGTATGCGCTTCAGACATCCGGTTCCCAACAAACTGACTGTCGCTCCAGTATCCAGTCCTTTAAATCGAACTGATGCAAATGGCCTATCATCTTTTCTCAGTGCGGATTGTGCTGCTGCACATATACATCTCCTTACTGATTTTCTTTCCGAACACCTTCGCCGGGCTCTGGACACGCTGTGAGATAGCTGACTCGCATCCTGAGTCGGTGATTCGCTCCATATGCGAGACTTGGCTTCTTCATATTCCCTTTCTCTTTGCTCTAGGGGCTTTCTCCATGACCATTTAGTGGGCTCAAATTGTGTACTATCTATAAGGCATAATTTTTGTTTTATTTTCTCATATTTATCTATTCTAGGAACTATATCTACAAATTGATTTGGGTTATCTATTGTTGTTGGAGGTTGACCTCTTGTGGAGTCCCGTCCAGCTCCTCCGTTTGGATCGAACTCCTCTTCCCGTTTCCCGCTCGGCACCTGAGGCATTTTGGCAGCACCACACCTCGCGTTCCACAGCGATAGCAAAATATGTTGCGTACCTCCGCGTCACAGTCCCAAAAGGTATGTCTAACTGTACTGCAGTTCCAACATTTTTATTTTCCTTTATCCGCAGCTTCCTTTGGTCGAAATACGGCCTCAATCTCCTATGGCCTCGGATGTTCATCTACAAGATCTGGTGGTCTTGCCTCAACTTCATGCACTCGATAGCTCTCACGAAATGGTTTAGAGCTCTCCAACTTTACTGGCTTCATCGACCATCTGGTGCTGAGGATCTTCTCAGCCTCGTGACAGTCCTCACGCAACTTCTCTAAATTCATGACCCACATCGGATATATCACCCGTGAAACGGAATCCCTGACGTTTCTCTTTACAATCTTGATCAGCTCGTGGTCCGAGATTGGAGTTGGAACTGCCATCAAGCACCAGTCCCCATTTCCGTCCGGAACCTGCCCAACTTCCTGTCTGGCCTCATGTTGAGCCCTCTCTGTTCCTGTCATAATTGACCTTAGAGGTGGCACCAGTTGCTCCCTTTGAGACGCTTCAAGAAGCCGACTTTCTATAAGATTTCTCCAAGGCTCTGATGAACTTCGCTGATCTGTAGGCGGCCTGATTAGCGGCCCCACGATGGGCGCCATTTGTTATTGTCCGACTTCTTTTTTTCGGGTCCTCCTATCGGTCGCCGACTAGCACGCGGCTGACTCAGGGATGAGTTCGACCTTCATAGAGGGACTAGTCGGTAAGTAACAACAAAAAATTTTAATTCATTGGTTCCAACTTTCTCAGATGCAGCTCCTGACAGTTCGGTGTTTCCTGTCCAGCGTGGCCCTCCCTCCTTGACCCCCTTATCTAGGTTTGGTTGGACCCTTTTATATCCCCATCTCACCCAACACAAAAACTTTACTCACACATTTTTCTTTTCTTTTACCACGTTATAATTTTAATGCTCTTGGACCCTAGCATCCTACCTAGCTCGAGCTTCCTGTAACACATTTAATATAAACAATAAGGACTATATACATAAGTGAGACAATAGAAATTAATGCATAATAAATAAATAAGTAAATATATAAATACTTTAACTAAAATATATTGGGTTATGGCTGGCTGAGGGGGTGTTGGTTTCAGGTTGGTTAACCTAAAAACCAACCAGCGCACTTTTAGTTCCCCCAGACCACGAAAACTGGGCCACCCAGAGGTAAGTGGCCAATCTTGCTTCCACGCTGTGCCTCTGGTGGCCAAATGCCTTCTCCGTTCGCTGGAAGTCTCCAACTTGGTCATCCACTTGTCCAATAGTTTCTATGGACAAACCAAAATTCGGGTCATGTCTCCTTCTCTTGCACCCCCCCCTGGTTCGACTCACCAAGTTTTCCTCGTAAAGGCCTGTTCCCAGGACCGCGTAAAATAAATTTTTATGACGAACTCCATATAAAAAAACAGCGGCGAAAAGTTTCCGCCGCTGCTTTTATTTTCTATGTTCTGAGGAAGCAAAAATAAATACACAATTAGCCTATCGATAGTTGACATATCGATAGCGCTTTGGATCGTGAGTGGACTGTAAAACAGCTGTTGCCAGAAACAAAATAAAGCGCAGTTAATTATTTTGTCGTCAAAAATGGAAACAACGGAGGGAAAAAAGTAGGAGCGGAAAAGGAAGCGTACTGAAAGTTTCAACCGCGAGGACAAAGTTGCTCTTATAAAGGCAGTTGAGCTCCGACCTTGTCTGTAGGATATCACAGACAAAAAACACTTTGACCAAATAAAAGTGAAGAGTGCGTGGGAAAGTGTTGGCGCGGAAATAATAAAAGAAAGTTAGTTAATTGTATTGGACTTAATCGCATTAATTAATAAATGCCTCTCAGCGAATGACTGCAAAAGCGCTTGGCATTCTCTCAGAGACAGTCTCAGGTATCATCGCGCCAAGCGTGGAAGTTCCGCCTGGAGCAGCCACAACAGCTGACCACCAATGTGGCCGTTTATTTATTTTGCCATTTTGGCTTATATATGGCCATACTAAAAATTTATGTGGATGCTAAGTTAATAAATTGCAATTTCGCTTCCTAAATTTTCCGCGGTCCTGGGAACAGGCCTTAATGCAACTTGATCCAGTGCACTCACTTTATTGGCTTAATTTTACGTTATTTTATTTAAATTATTTTTTTATAATTTTAATTTTATTTCTCGCACTTGACTAAACTGCAGCCAACAATACTCCACGCTTCTACTTCTTTGAACTTCTAACTCCGCTATTCTACGTTAAAGAGATTCATAAGCACCCAACCCGCTCTTACCATCCACAGAGAACAGTTTTCGGAACCAGTGCCTGAACTACCAGTTCAGCCGACTCCCACTTGCCAACCCTGTATCTATCGATAGACCGGTGTTTGGCGGCCGGCATGTATCATCTTTTAAGCTGCACGTAACATGATATCCAAATTTGGTGGAAAATCCGACTTAATATGCCTTCCTCACTGATATTACACGGGAGAAGGTTGTTGAGTGTGGGTATGCAATCAAAAAGATAGGATTTCCTCAGTGCTTTATTGTCTTCTGACATCTCGTCCGCATCAAATTTAGTTGTTTTTGTTATTTGTATACCATGTCCCATTGAAAATGGGAAAAGGGGGATCATGAAGTTGTGCGAATATATGTAACAGGGAGAAGGAAACATTTTCGACCCCATAAAGTATATATATTCTTGATCAGCATGAACAGCCGAGTCGATATAGCCATGCCCGTCCGTCCGTCTGTCCGTTTGTCCGTCTGTCCGTCCGTCCGTCCGTCCGTCTGTCCGTCTGTCTGTCTGTATGAACGCGTCGATCTCAGAGACTATAAGAGATAGAGCCACAATTTTTTGCATCAAGGTAGACTCAAGTTTGTTTCAGATTTGGAAAATTCCCCCCTGTCCCCCTTTTATCACCAAAAAACATAGACCTCCTCTAGAAATTCTAGACCTAAAAAGCCGTCACATCCATATTTTCAAGTTAGAGCCTCGTGGTTTAGTGTACATCAAGCTAGGCCCAATATCTATCTATTCTGAAAAGTACAATCAGATCGGACAAAAACCACAGGAGTTATTAGCGAATCAGTTGAGCTGACAAGAGCACCCCCCCAGTTGTTGATCAGCACCAGACAAAAGTGTTGCCTACATTTAGGATGACAGGAATAGCTGTTACAAAATTCAAAAATTCAAAAACAAATAAATAAAAACAAATGAACAGGGTATTTTGTAGTCGGGCAACTCGACTGTAGCGCCCTTACTTGTTATTAATAGTGATGGGCAAAATGTTTATTGACTAAAAATAGTCGACTATCGAATAAAAATTTACGAACAATCGAATAGATAGCGAGTAATCTGACTACATTTTTGTAAAATGTACTTTTCTGCCATCTCAAGTAGCCTACTACATATGTATGGGGCAAAAATGTACATTTTAACCAAAATGCGAAAATGCTAAATGCAGTTGTAGTGCGGACGGCACATAAAATCGCACAACTTTTGCAAATGGGTCATTCTTTTCCAACCCGAACGGTTTCCGGACTCACCATTTTTGACTTGATCCAAATTATTTTCGAAATTAGATCGCGACATGCCCACCAAAACGTAATTTGCAGTTTTTCACAACATTTTTATAGCCTCTCAGAGGGTCTATTGAAATTGTCCAGATATTTGTAACGCATAGAAGGAAGCATTCCCGACCACATAAAGTATATATATGTATTCTTGATCAGCATGACGAGCTGAGTCGATATAGCCATGTCCGTCTGTCCGTCTGTTTCTATGCTATCTCCTCCGTCAGTTTTAAAGCTATCGCCACCAAACTTTGCACGAAGTCTTCTGGTCCAAATACGCTGCACATTTGTAGGAACCGGCGGGATCGGATGACTATAGCATATAGCTGCCATAGGAACGATCGGTCGAAAAACTAGTTCTAGTGAGAAAAACTACTTTACTTTACTAGTTTTTAAAGCTTCTCCATAACTCTGCCAAATTTGGACGAAATCGGACATCTATATGGTACAGCTGTCATACAAAAGTAGAGCCAGAAAAGTAGTCTTATTGGGAAAACTTGTTGGTTATCAGTGGACATATCCTTCAAATAAGTTAAAAAAGTGCTGCAAGGGTATACAAACTTCGGCCGAGCCGAAGTTAACTTTCCTCAATTTTTTTTGTTAATTTTAGAAACAAGTAAAATGGATTTCTCGGCATGTGTTTATAGGACATGTCTCGGGTTTATATTGCTGAATAGTATTTTACTGCACCTACTAAGATCTTATTTTAATAAACATTTTCATTACTTAATAATATTAAATAATTCTTGCTAAAACTTACACTTAATTATACTCTGTACCGTAGGTACATAGAGTATTATAAGCTTGTGCAAAAGTATGTAACATCCAGAAGGAAGCATCTCCGACCCCATAAAGTATATATATTCTTGATCAGCATCAACAGCCGAGTCGATATAGCCATGTCTGTCTGTCTGTCCGTATGAACGCACAGATCTCAGAGATGGTAAGAGATAGAGGTTTGACATGTATGGGACATATGCTTCTTATGTCTGCAGGCAGTTCAAATTTATTTTTAAGTTTGGCCACGCCCCCTCCCGCCCCCGCATTTTAGAAAAAACGTCATATCTCCCACAGTTTTGAAGATAGATGGCTTGTTCCTTCTGGACATATTTAGTTATTAGAATAACTTATCGATCCGCCAAAGGAATGAAGAAGATCGGATGAACGGTTTTCGAGTTATGATCAAAAGACAAAATTTCTTGGTACAGAGTATGTTATAGTCGGGCTTGACCGACTTTCTTTCTTGTTTTAATGTTTTAATGTTTGCCTCTCCAAATAAAAAAATTCAAACTTCAACTTGGATATTAATTATGAATATTTAATTATGAGAGAGAGACTCTTGTGAGTAATTGACGTGTTTTTTTGTGCTCCGCAACAATTAATTTCTTGTGTCGTTTAACGTGCCAATTTTGTCGCAAATCTAACGTAATTAATTTTATTAGCATTGCCCGCTATCGGTTTGTGCTTTTCTTTTCAGTTGTGCATCTTAACATTGCTAATTTAGCAAATTTTATTATTGCGGCGTCTGTGCTGTGTATTTTGTTAGTGTTTCTGATTTGCCTGCTGAGCAACTCCCCCTCTTTACACAGGTTTGTGTGTGCGATCGCTTGTGCATAATCTTTTCTTTTTGTGCTTAACTCCCACTCAGCTTTGTTGTTGCTCTGCTCTCAAAGCTAAGAACGCTCGCTATCGAACTGCGCTCTGTGGGTGTATTTGTTTGTGTTTTTTTTTTTATTTCTTAATACGCGCTTTGCGGCGCTTTCCCTTTAGTTTTGAGGCCCTCTGATAAATTTGGTGCATTATGTCGTGCTGCAAAAAGGCCTGCACATTTAAGAATGCAAGTGAGTCGGAACAACTTCGGTTTGTTACCTGCTGGTTGTGCGACAATAGTATGCATATTAAATGTGCTGGGCTAAGTGGACGTGATCTGGACAAAGTTTACTCGCCTAAATTGTGGTGCTTTGAATTGGTCATGCCCTTTGTGCGCTGAAAAACAATTTAATTTGTAACCTCCAGATGCTGTAGTGGATGAGGTTGTGCTGCTAGCGCGGCTGCGCTCAGGCAGATCCATTACAATGTCCGTTGAATGCAAGAATGTTAAGCCGAGTGGGACCCTATATAAACCGTAGCTCTTTCGGCAGTGGGGGGGTTAGTGGCTATATCCTTGATTCGGGCTATCACAATTTTAATTAAGGATCCCTACTGAAACTAAATCGATCTGAGAGCAAAACTCTCGAAACATCTATATCGACCAGGCAACACAGAAGGGTCAGTCAGAAGGACTGTCACCCTAGTGGTCCGATATGCACAGAAAACAAACTAAACTGGGACTTCTCTCATTAAACCCGCATTGGCGGTGTCTAAGCTGGTGTTTGACAACCGCGTCTTTACCCTACCCTACCATGGCCTCCATTTCAAATTCACTGAAGGACCCCATAAGACCAGTCACAACTGCACCTTTAGGTCACCATGTCAACAGGAAAATTCAGATATTTAGCACTTCATTATAATTCGGGATTTATTCATAATTGAGTTGGTAATGGACGGATGAAAGCATAATTAAACAAAAAAACTAAACCTATACATGCCTAATGGCAACATAAATGCATTTGACTATGCAACTCAATGGCTTTCAAACTGTAGGAAAACTTAGATTTAGGTATAAGCCTGTTTTAGAATAAGGAATGTTAAACAAAATTAGACAAATTCATAATATTTACTAAAGTGTTCAGGTGTGTGGGTAAATAAATTCAATTTAAAATTATATAAAGATAGCAAAATTTAATTGTTGACTGCGTTTATCTGTTTCATAATTGGAAAGTCGTTTTCTTGGCTATTGGAGTTCAGGGCTATTTGTTTTCGGGCTTTTAACTCAAGGTATGGACATTTGGAAATCTTGTGCTTATGGTTTTTAGTTTTTCAAAATTGTAGCATATTTAAAATCAAAAGGGGTTTGTGGTTTAATTTTTTTTTTTAAATGCAAGACGGGAATATGTGGTTGTTCACTTACATACATACAGCTGCTCCCAGCGATGAAAGGCCTTCCAACGATGGTTGTGTTGTTGTTGTTGTGTTGATGTGTAGGTGTGTTTTAATATATGTGGGTATTTATATAGATATGGGAGGGGTAAGAAAACTGATTGTAAATTCTTTAATTTTACTCACTTTTAAGTTTTAATTATGCTTGGAATATTTGTTTTGATTTTTACTTCTCTTTTGTGCCTTCCAGAAATTCAGCTCTGCGACTGCGCGAAACTTCGAGCTTTTTCTCGGATGCACGCAAGCGCCAAGGTGAATTTGAGGGCACAAGAACAACGTGGGGGGGGGAAAGAAAAGAACTAAAAGCTCTGACAAAAAAATAGCACTAAAGAAAATTCGCGATGGGAGGGCTATGTACTTATGAATTTTCTAGGATTTTTCACAGCTAATCACACCACACACTCTGGGGAGGTTTTTGCCTCCTTTTCCTAGCCAATTCTGGCTATTTTGGCCCGATAAATCCGGGCGACCGACTGGGCACAGCTTCAGCTGGCGGCGCGCAACGCAGACTGGGTCAAGGCAGCTTTCGGAAGCTTCACTTCCACGGCAACGGGGAACTGGGAATTCGTGGTGAATCCAGGCTCTCTTATGCTCCAATTGGGGATCAGGGCTCTCTCCAAATTTTATGCCCGCATTCCAGCCTCAGCCAGACCTCTACTCCAATTGGACTCCAATGAGGTGCAGCGATATGTATAGCAAGTAGAATGTGGGCGGTGGGCTGATCTTTGGCTGATCAGTGACTGCCAAACAGCAAGGTTTTTAATTGCACAAAACACAATAATTGCGGACTTAGATCTCGCTAGTAAGCCTGGGTACTTTAGGTTTCGTTCAACAATATTTGAATAGAAAAGAATATTTAATTATTCTTGCAAACCACGAGGCTAATTTCTTGTCTTTTATTTGCAACAGACGGGCTTCAATCAAATAATGCAAAGAACAAGAGGCCATGTGCAGCCCTCGGAGGGTTCTTATAGGCTTAAGGCAGAGCTTTAAAACCGGGTAAAATCGGTTAAGAGTGGAGGGCAATTTAGCTCGCTTCTCTCAAAGTGCAGCTTTGGGATAAAGAGCGACATTTCCCTAATAACTATTAATCTAAGCACCCATTTATCGCATGCAACATTTATATGCAAGCAGAACTGCGATAAATTCAGCATGACTGATAAAAGAACATAAAACAATACCAACCGAGCAACCGCGAACGTTACACCACAAGATAATCTGACCTCGCAAGATGGAAGATTATCTAGAATTAGACCCTAATATCTTTTGCATGAAAAGTACCTATTTCTTTGCCTTGCAAATTTTCTAAAAGATAAAAGCTGTTGCCTAGTTTTTTTCTCACACGACACTTTAGAAATTGAGGCGCTAATTTAGCATTAAAGTTCTGTGTGAACTTGCTAAGTGCAAAATTTCTTCTGAACACTTCCTGTCCTTCTTTAAAGGAAACTGGGTTTGAACGCAAGTTGTACTGCCTCGCATTGCGTTCGTGAGCTTGACGAATGTTGGCCTGTATATCTTTCCGTATCAGCGCCAGCGAATCTGGTCGCTCCAAGGGGACAATTCGCTCTTCAAGCAAAGATAGATCTTTGAGCAGGCGATAGTCAGATCCATGAGTGATCATATCAACCCCAAACAGGGCGAACAATGCAAACTCTGATGCACAGCAGATCTTAATGAGCAGGATATACTCGTAAGATGATGATCCCATTCTCTCTGATCTTCCTTAATGTATGACCTGACTGCAGCTAGCAAGGAACGATTAACGCGCTCGGCCGCGTTACTCTGCGGAGAATATAGCGCAGTGTAAACATGTCTTATACCGAGGGTTGTAAGAAAAGCGTTAAAATCATTCGTTTTAAATTGAGTTCCATTGTCACTGACAATAGTCTCAGGTACCCCAAAAGCATGAAAAATGTTTTTGAGCAGAAATTCTTGAATTGCTGACGACGTGAATTTCTTTAAGGGATG
This sequence comes from Lordiphosa fenestrarum, assembly GCA_035044985.1. NCBI lineage: Eukaryota > Metazoa > Arthropoda > Insecta > Diptera > Drosophilidae > Lordiphosa > Lordiphosa fenestrarum. Next base: position 16,519 of record JAWNNO010005350.1, on the reverse strand, counting down.
CAGCCAATGGTATTTGCTGAAATGGAGAAATGGTAGTAAATCAATATATAAGCGCTGAAATGGTCTCTCTGTTGGACTCTGTGTACCCATAGGAGGACGAAGGGTATAATTTGGTGCCTTGGTTTCTTTGCAAGTATCACACTGGCGTATGTAATCGCGAACCTCTTTAGCTAAACCTGGCCAAAAGAGATTACGACGCAACTTTTCAATAGTTTTTTTCATGCCTCCATGCGAAGAAACTACGCTATCGTGCGCCTGCTTTAACACATCAGGTCGGAGCCTCTCTGGAACCCAAAGTTTCCAAGAATGGTTCTCTTGAGCAGAATCTCCAGAAGCATGTTCAGTGCGAATGTACAAATACTGCTTCAAAATCTTAATGTCGGGAAACTTGGCCGACTGAGCAGTGAATTTCTCCTTAAGAACTTCATATTCTGCATCATGAAAGGCATCTGAGTCTAAATCAATGACTGGACCTACCTCCAAGTCAGCTATTTCATCTTCTTCTAGACGAGAGAGTGCGTCAGGTACCACATGGTCTCTGCCTTTACGATGTGATATCGTAAACTTGAATTGTTGCAACCTAAATATCCAGCGTGCTAACCTACCAGTTACGTTTTGCTGGCGCATAAGCCACAATAAGCTGGAGTGGTCCGTGACTACTTCAAATTCTTGCATCTCCAAGTAGCATTTGTACTTTTCGATGGCCAAAATGACTGCGAGACATTCCCGTTCAGTCACACTATAATTTCTTTGCGCTCGACTGAGTTTTTTAGACATGAACGCGATTGGCTGTTCCTGATCGTCTTCAGACAGTTGAACCAGCACCGCCCCAACTCCAACATTACTTGCATCACAATGCAAAAAGAATTTTTTAGCAAAATCGGGGTTTTTCAAGATTGGAGCTGTGGTCAAAACCGTTTTCAGCTGTTCCATGGCATCTTGCGCTGCCGATGACCAAATAAATTTCTTTTTCTGGGATAGGGTCTCCGTTATTGGGCAAGTTAGCTCTCCATAGTTGTGTATGAACCTACGATACCAGCCACACACGCCAAGGAAACCGCGAACTTGCTTAAGGTTCTTGGGTGTGGGCCAATTACGGATGCACGATACCTTGCTCGGGTCTGTGGAAATACCTCCACTTCCAATTACGTATCCCAAATAGTTGACACTTGTAACACAAAAGCTACTTTTGTCAATGTTGAGTGTAAGGTTCGCTTTGCGAAACTGGTCGGCGAGGCGAACCAACACTGCCAAATGCGATTCAAAGTCCTCTGAAACAATACAGAGATCGTCCAGGTAACCGAACACGCAGTATCTTAAATCAGGTGAAATTATCTCATCCATTAGCCGGCACATTGTGGATGGCGCATTACATAGACCGAATGGCATTACCTTAAATTGATATAAGGGCCTGCCCGGTACAGTGAACGCGGTTACAGGTTTAGACTCTTCGCTTAGCTCAATTTGCCAATAGGCATCCTTCAAGTCTAATTTAGAAATGATGTTTGCCTTGGGCAAGCGAGAAAAAATGCCTTCGATGCTGGGTAAGGGATAAGCGTCTTTCTTGGTGTGTTCATTCACCTTACGAGCATCGAGACACAGGCGGACTTTGTTAGGTTTGAGCACGAGCCGCATTGGTGAGCTCCATGCGCTCGTTGATGGCTCTATAACATCTAGTTCAAGCATACGGTCAATCTCCTCAAATAGCAACTTTTCCACAGCAGGGCTGACTGGATAAAAGCGCTGTTTTATTGGCTTTGCATTGCCTACATCAATCGTATGCTGAATAAAACTGGTACGACCTAACCCTGCAGCACAGTTAGGGAAGAGTTTTTTGACAACTTCAAGCTGCTGCTGCTGCAAAGTAGTTAATGGGTAAGCAGTTGATGCACAATCGGTATCGGTAACAGACTCTGACTCAAGGGAACTGATTATATTAGGTGCAAGCTCAAAAATTTTCCAAAAATCCACGCCCAGTATCAATTTTTGTTTGATCGAGGAATTGACATATAACTGCATAGGCTTCTGTAAGCCTTTGTAGGTTACTAATACATGCAAAACTCCAATGACGTCATGTGCATTGCCATCAGCAGTTTTAACATGCGACTTAACTGGCTTGTAATCTGAAAGGGAAGCTAGATCTTCCAAAATGGTTCCATTTCCTAAGCAACTAACGTTTGCTCCAGTATCGAGCAATCCGAATTCCGTTCGATTCAAAAATGAAACTTCAGCATAACTTCGAAGATCATTTTTATTGCTAAATATAGCCGATACTAATAGCTTATGACTGTTTCTTATTTTCCTAAAATAATTTCTAATTCTTAATGTGCTTCTTTTCACTGTGCACTTTTCATAAGAGGATACTTCATTGAAAATCCGATTTCGAACTTTATTATAATTTTGTAGGCGTTCATGATATGACACAAAGTTGGGAGACGGCATTTGCTGCACGACCTCAGAAGACGAACGCGCCAAAATCTGTGGCTGAGGCACAGGCTCTGTCTCAATATTACATGAGCTGTTGTTTATTGTTTCGGGGGCATCCTGGTGGCATTGGGTGCTCCCTTTGATCGGTTTTCTGACCTGCGACGTATGCATGTTTGACACTGTGGCTTGTACACGTTCACTGCTCCACAGCCATAGCAGAATATGCGGCGCTCTGCTAAGCAGTTTTCCCACACATGACCCTTTACTTCACAATTCCAGCATGAAAGCTGTGCATGGGCAGTGCGTAAAGCTGCAATTTCTATATCCGAATCTGGAGCTTCAGTATCTTCAGTATCTATCTCAGGCATCTCCATCTCATTTATATGGCGACGACCTATCGGTTGTTTGGTTTTAAGCTGTCCTTCAAGACCCATATTAATCTCCCGTGCCAGATTTTCTTTCATTTGTACCAACGTACGCAATTGGCCAATTGAATGAATAGGCTGATAGAGAAGTTGCTGTCTAGTTTCGGGCAAAAGATTATTTTTAAGAATCTCAAGCACCTCCCCTTCATCCATTCTAACAGATGACGAGTCAATTAAGGAAGAGATGGCATCAAAGAACGCAGCAAACGATTCTCCGTTCTTTTGCTTCCTAGAGCGAATTCGTTCTTTACTCAGAAAGTCTGAGCTATAACCTTTATACTGCTGTTTTAAAGCAGTGCAGAAGTCTGACCAGATAATCCGATCAACTCCCTTGTGGTATCTCCAGAACCAATCTCTGGCTTTACCACTGAACAAAATGTGCATGTGCTTGCACAGGCCTCTAAAATCGATATCTAATGTTTCATCGGTTAACGACTTAACGCGATAGATAAACTCTTCTACACTTAAGCCATGTTCAGACCCATCGAACGTTAAGTTCCATTTTTGAACAATATTAGCAACCTTACCAGGCTGCACTGACGAAAAGCTGGGCGAAGCAATTGGCTCAGAGTGAGCCGTGACTGGCTGATTTACTTGCAGACCAGCTACAAGTCGATTTACTGTCTGCTCAATCATGGTCTGCACCATTGCAGGATTCATAGCTTGACGACGTTGGTTGCCTGTCCGATTTTGGGCAGGGCGACCTCTTCTTCTAGTTTCTGTAGCCTGATCTGTTCTGTTAGTGCTGTTGCTATTGTCCAGCATCTGCTCAGGTTGAGTATTATCTTCAAGTACGGGATCTGTCAAATTTCTGGCTACACTGCGAGTGACGACACGATTGCTACTTATTACAGCTGGATTTCTAGAGCTAACAGTAGGATTATTGATAGTAGGACGAGGATTACTAGTGCTAGGAGCAGGAGTATTCCTAGTATTAACGTTGCTATTGTCAACCGTTGGCCATTCAATATTTTCGATAACAACCGGAGCCTCTGCTAACGTTTTGTCCAAACTGCGAGGTTTTGCAGGCGCAGTGACCTACAACCACTTTTAAAAGCGAAATATCTAACGCGTGAACACAATTTGGGCATTCCTTATGCGATTCTAGCCAGGTTTCCAGACATGCCTTATGGAACACATGTTGGCATGTCGTAACATAACAAGTCTGGGTATTCGTAATAATCTCACAGCAAACTAAGCAATTATTAATGGCATTAATATTAGCTGCCGGAGCTTGAGGTGGTGTATGTTTAAGAGGCATTTTCTAATAACATATATTTTCCTATTTGTTGACATAAATTGGTGAACCATAAAGTGCAGTAATGAACAAACTGAGTTTATAAAGAGAAGTATAAATTAATTGGGCTATTGAAAAATATTACTAGAACAAAATCATTTTAGGCATGTTGCTAATCAACCTTGCTTGCGACCTTCGGTACAAATATTCCACTCAGAAAATTTTGTTAACTCCAGAAGTGTCTTAAGCCAGCTTAAATCAGTTTCAAAACCTTAACGTTTTCCTTCAAAATAAATGTAGTTTGAACTAACAGCATAACACAATGGATACTGCACCAAGAAAAATATTTTAAAGTGACAATTGGCAGGATATTTATTCTGAGACAAATAATCAAGATTCCGAAAAGTTTATAAAAGTATTTCTCGGCGGCAGCTAACTATGTTACGATTAATTCAAACACACGAAATCAAAACGAGCTTTAGTTACACAAGCATTGTTGCTAACAGATGTTAGTGCCAGCTATTTTAATTTAAGTTTTTCACAAGTTCACGGTATTCAAAGGCGATGACTAGATTTAACAGCCTTAGGCAGATAATTCCACTGGGTTAAATATCCAGAATCCATAGGGTTTCATCCAATCTTAACAAAGATCCGTTCTTTCTCCTTCTGGCAATAATAGCACAATCTACTAAGTTTTCACAGAAAGGTTTAACCTAAAATTTTAAATTAAAATACAACGCTTAGGCAACATGGGTTTGTGCGACTACTAACTCTCAATATCATCCAATGGTTATTTACATATTTAGATCGCTTTGCTATACACCTATTGCACATAATTGCACTCAAGTGTATATACCAACACTCTATATACGTGTACGGACGTTTTGAACATGTATCCCTATTGAGTTAGTTGCCCCACGGTTTGGGCGCCAAAAATTTATGTAACCTCCAGATGCTGTAGTGGATGAGGTTGTGCTGCTAGCGCGGCTGCGCTCAGGCAGATCCATTACAATGTCCGTTGAATGCAAGAATGTTAAGCCGAGTGGGACCCTATATAAACCGTAGCTCTTTCGGCAGTGGGGGGGTTAGTGGCTATATCCTTGATTCGGGCTATCACAATTTTAATTAAGGATCCCTACTGAAACTAAATCGATCTGAGAGCAAAACTCTCGAAACATCTATATCGACCAGGCAACACAGAAGGGTCAGTCAGAAGGACTGTCACCCTAGTGGTCCGATATGCACAGAAAACAAACTAAACTGGGACTTCTCTCATTAAACCCGCATTGGCGGTGTCTAAGCTGGTGTTTGACAACCGCGTCTTTACCCTACCCTACCATGGCCACCATTTCAAATTCACTGAAGAACCAGTCACAACTGCACCTTTAGGTCACCATGTCAACAGGAAAATTCAGATATTTAGCACTTCATTATAATTCGGGATTTATTCATAATTGAGTTGGTAATGGACGGATGAAAGCATAATTAAACAAAAAAACTAAACCTATACATGCCTAATGGCAACATAAATGCATTTGACTATGCAACTCAATGGCTTTCAAACTGTAGGAAAACTTAGATTTAGGTATAAGCCTGTTTTAGAATAAGGAATGTTAAACAAAATTAGACAAATTCATAATATTTACTAAAGTGTTCAGGTGTGTGGGTAAATAAATTCAATTTAAAATTATATAAAGATAGCAAAATTTAATTGTTGACTGCGTTTATCTGTTTCATAATTGGAAAGTCGTTTTCTTGGCTATTGGAGTTCAGGGCTATTTGTTTTCGGGCTTTTAACTCAAGGTATGGACATTTGGAAATCTTGTGTTTATGGTTTTTAGTTTTTCAAAATTGTAGCATATTTAAAATCAAAAGGGGTTTGTGGTTTAATTTTTTTTTTTAAATGCAAGACGGGAATATGTGGTTGTTCACTTACATACATACAGCTGCTCCCAGCGATGAAAGGCCTTCCAACGATGGTTGTGTTGTTGTTGTTGTGTTGATGTGTAGGTGTGTTTTAATATATGTGGGTATTTATATAGATATGGGAGGGGTAAGAAAACTGATTGTAAATTCTTTAATTTTACTCACTTTTAAGTTTTAATTATGCTTGGAATATTTGTTTTGATTTTTACTTCTCTTTTGTGCCTTCCAGAAATTCAGCTCTGCGACTGCGCGAAACTTCGAGCTTTTTCTCGGATGCACGCAAGCGCCAAGGTGAATTTGAGGGCACAAGAACAACGTGGGGGGGAAAGAAAAGAACTAAAAGCTCTGACAAAAAAATAGCACTAAAGAAAATTCGCGATGGGAGGGCTATGTACTTATGAACTTTCTAGGATTTTTCACAGCTAATCTCACCACACACTCTGGGGAGGTTTTTGCCTCCTTTTCCTAGCCAATTCTGGCTATTTTGGCCCGATAAATCCGGGCGACCGACTGGGCACAGCTTCAGCTGGCGGCGCGCAACGCAGACTGGGTCAAGGCAGCTTTCGGAAGCTTCACTTCCACGGCAACGGGGAACTGGGAATTCGTGGTGAATCCAGGCTCTCTTATGCTCCAATTGGGGATCAGGGCTCTCTCCAAATTTTATGCCCGCATTCCAGCCTCAGCCAGACCTCTTCTCCAATTGGACTCCAATGAGGTGCAGCGATATGTATAGCAAGTAGAATGTGGGCGGTGGGCTGATCTTTGGCTGATCAGTGACTGCCAAACAGCAAGGTTTTTAATTGCACAAAACACAATAATTGCGGACTTAGATCTCGCTAGTAAGCCTGGGTACTTTAGGTTTCGTTCAACAATATTTGAATAGAAAAGAATATTTAATTATTCTTGCAAATCACGAGGCTAATTTCTTGTCTTTTATTTGCAGCAGACGGGCTTCAATCAAATAATGCAAAGAACAAGAGGCCATGTGCAGCCCTCGGAGGGTTCTTATAGGCTTAAGGCAGAGCTTTAAAACCGGGTAAAATCGGTTAAGAGTGGAGGGCAATTTAGCTCGCTTCTCTCAAAGTGTAGCTTTGGGATAAAGAGCGACATTTCCCTAATAACTATTAATCTAAGCACCCATTTATCGCATGCAACATTTATATGCAAGCAGAACTGCGATAAATTCAGCATGACTGATAAAAGAACACAAAACAATACCAACCGAGCAACCGCGAACGTTACAAATTTCTCGCGGATGTTCATCGACCTGAAAAATAAATTCGACAAAATGCACAAACTAACTAAGCATCTCGCCAGTGAGTTTCTCGCCAGTTCCGAGATGCTAAGTGAATATAAGTTCGAGTCACCACCCTCGCGTCGGTTAGATCCTCAATTTTTAGGTGTGCCACCACCCGTGTACGGCAACTCGAACCAATTTTCACCTAATAGTATTGAAAGGTCTCCAACAATTTCATTGTCTGTCTCACCAGGCAATATGCTTGATTTGTCTCCTTTCCTCTCCCCCAATCAAGCTGTTGGCAGTGTTTTAGATAAATCTCCTGTCCGTAGACTCGAGCAGCCTCCAATAGCGTCGCCTGAACCTGCTGGCAATGTCTCTGTCTCCGTTCCCATTCCTCCTTAACCTCCTCTACTTTCCGTTATTGCACCGCGTAAGCAAGTATTTGTGTCTAGGTTGTCTCCGGAAACTACTTGCGAGTCAATTGCAGCATACATTGCGATCAAATGCTCAGCAAGTGTTTCCATTTCAAAGTTTTGTTTTGCACAACCCCGTGATATAGCTTCGTTTAAGTTAAGTGTTCCGTCTGAATCATTTCCAATCATATGTGACCCAGCATTCTGGTGGCCAGATATGATTGTGCATGAGTTCTGGCAAAACAAGAAAGAAAGTCGGTCAAGCCCGACTATAACATACTCTGTACCAAGAAATTTTGTCTTTTGATCATAACTCGAAAACCGTTCATCCGATCTTCTTCATTCCTTTGGCGGATCGATAAGTTATTCTAATAACTAAATATGTCCAGAAGGAACAAGACATCTATCTTCAAAACTGTGGGAGATATGACGTTTTTTCTAAATTGCGGGGGCTGGAGGGGGCGTGGCCAAAATTGAAAATAAACTTGATCTGCCTGCAGACATAAGAAGCATATGTCCCATACATGTCAAACCTCTATCTCTTACCATCTCTGAGATCTGTGCGTTCATACGGACAGACAGACAGACGGACAGACGGACATGGCTATGTCGACTCGGCTGTTGATGCTGATCAATAATATATATACTTTATGGGGTCGGAGATGCTTACTTCTGGATGTTACATACTTTTGCACAAACTTATAATACTCTATGTACCTACGGTACAGAGTATAAAAATCCAATGTGACCAATGCCAGTCAACTTGCACTCATTTAGTTCATCCTCACATGTAGCGTCTACTAGGGCTTCAAAAAACTAGTTCCGTCTGTCTGTCCTCTCATTGCCTATCAAAACGTAAGGGGCCTTTTATTTAAGCTCCATACGTTATTTTTGAATAGTGCATCTTTTGAATTTGACATAGTTGCATTTTCAGAGACTTGGTTAAAATCCTCAATTTCTGATTGTGAAATCTTTCTTTCTTTCTTTCTTTATTGACTGGGCATCCTAACGCTACAAGTACATTATACTTATAATTTAAAGCGCTAGTCACAAAAGTTAATAAGTCCAGTAATAAAGCATTTATAATCCGTACTTAAATGCTATCTTCATACATACATAGCAACTTAGTTAAACATATATAATTAACATTAATAGTTAGCAAGAAATATTTTATTTATTTATTTATTTAGTTTCAATTGTTTGTGGTTCCTAGGTGTGACTATAATTTAATCCTAAATTGCGTGGCGCTTCTTATAGTCTTAATGTCATGCGGTAGTCGGTTCCAACAGCGAACAGCATACATGAAAAAATGTTTTTCTGACAGTGAAAGTCTGATCTTTTGACATACAATATAATTTGTTCTTTTTGACACACTAAAATTGAGTTTCTGGAACAGGTGTATAGGTTTATTCGTCCAAACTATTTTATGTAAAAAAACTAGACTTCTTACGTCCATCCAAGACAGCAGGGGTAAGTTAAATATATTTATTGACACATCGGATATTCTGTCCGTTCGTTTCCTGTTGTATATATAACATGCTATATTATTAAATGTTACTTGAAGCTTTCTCTGACTTTCTGAGTCGCAGTTATTAAAGACTTCAACTCCATAAAAAAGGACAGAAGTCAGCAAGGTCTTTGCAATGAGCAACCGAATTCTAAGCGGGAGAAAGTTTTTCATTAGATATTGGTTTCCCGTACATTTTGCCTGTTGCTCTATCAATAAGTAAGGGTTGAATTAAATGTAAGCCCCAAATTGCTGGCTCGCTCGACGTATTCTATTGGTGTACTATTAATTGTTAACCGTGGCAAGTTGTCAGTCCTTACATTCTTGTTGCCGATAACCAAACATTTTGTTTTGCTTGGGTTTAGTCCCAGACCATTCCTTTCTGCCCAATCAAGAATTTTAGCTAATTCACTATTACAGACTTGGATACATTCATTTATCTTACACAAGGGTCTACTAACATATAACTGCAAATCGTCGGCATACATATGAACATTACATTTTGACAGTACACTGGGTAGGTCATTGACATATATTGAGAATAGGAGAGGTCCAAGAACCGATCCCTGCGGGACACCGCGTTTTGTAGCCAAAAAGGATGAGAATTCTTTACGTGTGACTACCGATTGTCGCCGGTCTGCGAGATATGACTTTAAAAATTTCACAGCTGTGTTCGAAAACATATACATTTGTTTAAGTTTTGTACATAAAATTTCGTGGTTCACCGTGTCAAATGCTTTACTATAGTCTAAGAGAGTCAGAAATGATATATTGCCTTTGTCAATCTCAGAGCGAATATCTTCCGCAATGTTTATAATAGCCGTCGTACAGCTTCTACCTTTCCTAAATCCTGATTGATTGTCGTTGAATAGTTGCTCGGAGAGCATAAAATATTTATTTGTTTTGCCATGAGATTTTCAAGTACTTTTGATAAAAAAGGCAGTATCGAGATTGGTCTATACTCATTGGCAGATTTTGGTATAGGTATTATCTTGGCTGCTTTCCATGCATCAGGAAACATGGATGTTGTAAGGGCAGTGTTGAAAATGTATGTTATATATTGCAGTATATGTGGAAGAATAATTTTCAAGAATTTCGGACTTATATCATCAAAACCTGTAGCATTTGATTTGATTTTCAATATCGATTCTAGGACTTCACATTGATTAAAACACATAAAACTAAATCTATTATCACAGGTTTTATAAGGTTGACTATTGAGGTACGTGTTGTGCTTTACATCAGGTACATGAGATCTAACAAATATGCTATTAAATTCGTTAGTGCTAATGTCAATGCTGTGATTGGGTTTGGTCTTGCCAACACCGAGATCTTTTAAGAGTGACTATGTCTGTGTACTTGTCTCTGAATTGTTAAATTTTGTAGAATAAAACTCTTTCTTTGTGGAGTTAGTGAGGGCAGTAACTGATTTTCTTAATATTTTAAAGTCTTTATAGTGCTGATTAGTCTTGAATCGCTTCCATTTAGCATACGCTTTGTCTCGAAGTCCAATATGTCTTTTAATGTTATTGTTAAACCAGGGCTTTGGCTTATGAACAATTAATTTTCGTCGAAGTGGCACAAATTTATTATAAAGCGATATTATATTATTAGTATGAAATTCGAGTTGGGAGTCAACAGTTTGAAGGTGGTAAATATAATTCCAGTCACACAAACATAGATCAGCACACAACAGAACATGGTCAATTCGATTAAAGTCTCGGTACTCAACTCGGTTGTCATTGAGGTCTACAAATAAATCATAATACATAAACAGAACGTCATGTTTGGAAAAAACAGGTACTGAAATTTGGTCATATAGTTGAACTCTATCACGGTCGCTTACATAGAAGGCATCTAGAAGTGTATTACAGGTATCAGTGAAGTTTGTTGGAATGTGACTATTTACAATATCTAAGCCAAGAGATTTCATATTGTTTAAAAAATGACTTTCTCGCTAAATGTTGGAGTTCATATCTCCTGTTAAAATTATTTCATTAAAATCTAAAGAAAGTGTGGAGACCAGGTCGACTAATTCATTATACTCCGTAGTTCGGTTTGGTCTGTATATACCAGGGATGCAAACCGGTTCTGGACCGAACCGGTTTTGAACCGAACCGAACCGCTTATTCCAGATGGTGAACCGAACCGCAAACCGAACCGGCTTCCTTTAAGAATTGCTGAACCAAACCGAAAACCACAAATAAAAACGAGAGCGTAAGTTAAAGTCGGCCCTGCCCGACTTCGAAATACCCGTTACTCAGCTCAGCTCGGATAAGTATGCAACATTTTTTTAACTCGGCCATTTATTATGCGATCCTTTTGAAAATTTGTGAGATTGTAGATATTGGCCACATAGACTACACTGCAAAATCTGAGCACGATATCTTAAAAATTGTGGGAGTTATTCAATATTTTTTATTGCGGGGGCGGGAGGGGGCGTGGCCAAAATTTGAAGCAAACTTGATCTGCCTACAGACAATACTAGCTTACGTATAAAATTTGGTTGCTCTAGCTCTTCTAGTCTCTGAGATCTAGGTGTTCATACAGACGGACGGACGGACGGACGGACGGACGGACGGACGGACGGACGGACAGACGGACATGGCTATATCGACTCGGCTGTTGATGCTGATGAAGAATATATATACTTTATGATATCGGAGATGCTTCCTTCTGCCTGTTACATACATTTGCACGACTTTAGTATACCCTTTTTACTCTACGAGTAACGGGTATAACGACTCGGTTCGGTTCAGTTCTCTGACGAGTTTTAAGACGGTACTCGCGTTCCTCTAGCCAATGATACTTATTAATTTGGGAATTTGAATCGTTTCCCTAAGATCATTTTTCTACATTACGTTTGACTCTCTTAATTCTTACCGATGCCGGATTTTTTAAGGATGACTTGACGACAATTTAAGAACAAGAAATCTTGCAAGTCTTCTGTAATTGCCCTCCGATCTCTTAATATACATACCATCAATCTACATTCTTTCATCTAGTGGACAATATGTCGAATTTTCTGGAATATTTCTTCACTTTAATTCAATCCTAACCAGGGGAGTTTTTACACTTTTCTATTCTAATCTTTTCTAGCCGACATTCTCTGTTTTCGAAGATCGTTCCTCAAGGAACATATAGACGAATCCTTTGAATCCGGAAATAATATATTTGGGACCATCTTCTAAGGAATTGAAAGATATTCAAATAGGAATTCAATTTGAAAGTGTGCAAAAGTCACATGACAATAGAAATCATAATGTACCTTTGTGAACCACTGAACCGTACCGGAACCGCGGTTCAGTCAGCTCAAAACACCATGTAATGAACCGAACCGGCGGTTCAGAAACTGTCTGAACCACCGAACCGAACCAGTCTTTATATTCGAGTGGTTTGCATCCCTGGTATATACAGCCGATAAGGAGTTTTTTGTCGTCCCTCTTATTAAATATATTGACAAAAATCCATTCCATTGCACTTCACATCGGCTGCTTACATACTACTTCAGAATTAAGACGATCATTGACATATATTGCAACTCCACCCGCATGGTCTTTACGGTCGGAGATCTAAATTTTCTATTTTTTTTCAAGTTTGCTTCAAATTTTGGCCACGCCCCCTCCCGCCCCCGCAATAAAAAATATTGAATAACTCCCACAATTTTTAAGATATCGAGCTCAGATTTTGCAGTGTAGTCTATGTGGCCAATATCTACAATCTCACAAAAGGATCGGATAATAAATGGCCGAGTTAAAAAAATGTTGCATACTTATCCGAGCTGAGCTGAGTAACGGGTATTTCGAAGTCGGGCAGGGCCGACTTTAACTTACGCTCTCGTTTTTCCTAAGCTTTGAGCATTTAAGTGAACTATATTGAGCCCTGACTTTTGCTTGGACAAAATTCGAATTAGGGAAAGCTGTTCTCGTTGGAAATACTTTTATCATACTCCATCAACTGAGACAGGGAATATAAGAAGCACACGCAGTTTCACAAATAAACAGATAATTTTACACACCCTATGAACCAACAACAACATTAAATAAATATATAAAATAATAAAGGTAAATAAATTAATAAAGGATATTGTAAAAGTGAATGAATATAAATGTAATATAATTAATCTAATTTTTTGACGACAGCTTTTATTCTCGAAACGAAATATTATTTACTTCTTTGGAAGCTTCAATGCGTGATGGAGAAGGAGAGACCACAGCTGGGGAGGGCTCAAGGTTGCACTCTTGCTGTTGTTGTAGTGCTAAAAGCTTATGCAAGCTCTCTACGCATATGATCTCGTTTTCAAAGCTTTATCTCACATGCACAAGACCACGGCGAGAAAAAACAGCAGACAACTCTTTCCCCTTCTTTAGCATTGCAGCTTTGAAAATTTCATGATTTGTTTTAGTTAGCTGTTCGTTGACATAGAACGGAGCTTCCGATTCTATGCCTAGCATGTTCAACGTTAGTGGTTGCTTAGTGGTTCTTCGATGAATACCTATTGCTCAAAGTAGTGCAGCTTTATCACCCGTGCTCTCCAGCTTCACAATAATAATTGGGTCTAAGACAGTGTGTGCCTGCACACGAGGCCGCAGACGAAAAATTCGTTTAACTCGGAGCACAGGTGAGATGTTCATTTGAAAACATAAATTGTTGAAGAGGGTTTTTAGACTTTCGCCCTCCAAACATGTCACTTTCTGCAGTCGCAAATCATTTGCTACTACTGCAGATGCCTCTGCGTTTATTTTGGTAGCTGCACTCTTTGAGTTAGCCGATGCAGCTCCCCTTGCATTTCCGACATCCTCTCTTGAAGCTCGCGCAGAATTCTCTCCTCCGCATCTCGCAAGCTGGAACTTATGAGAACTGCCTGCTCCGAGAATCTCATATCCAGGAGCTGGATAAGCCTTGGCGATGGTGCATCCGACATCCTCTCAACCTGGAGTTCTCGCTGCGTAAGCGTTGGTTGGAGGTTTGTTTGCTGCTTTGCCGGCCATGATTTAAGTGTATGCGTGTATTTACTTTGGTGTGATTTTAAATATGTGTATGTGTTCAAACTTTACAAGCGGCTCTCAAACGTTGGAAGTTCAAAGGTTGAAGTTCGTAGTTGTTTGTAACGAGCAAATGCATAAACTAAAAAGTCTTTATTTTCTATGCGGCAATTGATTTGTTGATTTGTAATTTCTTGATATTAGCGCGGTAACGTGACTTGTAGTAGGTTTTAGCCAAAAGCAAAGGTCGGTCGTTTAAGAATACTCGATATTTTAAATTGTTAACGCAGAGCTTCTGAAAACACGTCCGTTCGCCTTGAAGGTTCGATCTGAACCTTATCTCTTGTCAAATGATTTTTATACCCGTTACTCGTAGAGTGAAAAGGGTATACTAAAGTCGTGCAAATGTATGTAACAGGCAGAAGGATGCATCTCCGATATCATAAAGTATATATATTCTTCATCAGCATCAACAGCCGAGTCGATATAGCCATGTCCGTCTGTCTGTCCGTCCGTCCGTCCGTCCGTCTGTATGAACACCTAGATCTCAGAGACTAGAAGGGCTAGAGCAACCAAATTTTATACGTAAGCTAGTATTGTCTGTAGGCAGATCAAGTTTGTTTCAAATTTCGGCCACGCCCCCTCCCGCCCCCGCAATAAAAAATATTGAATAACTCCCACAATTTTTAAGATATCGACATCAGATTTGCAGTGTAGTCTATGTGGCCAATATCTACAATCTCGCAAATTTTCAAAAGGATCGGATAATAAATGGCCGAGTTAAAAAAATGTTGCATACTTATCCGAGCTGAGCTGAGTAACGGGTATTTCGAAGTCGGGCAGGGCCGACTTTAACTTACGCTCTCGTTTTATCTATCGACATGATCGACCAGATCGCAAAGGTGGTGGTGTACTGATCGCAGTTAAGACCAGCCACAATTCCGAACTGATCATTGTTGAAAAGCCTGTGGATGTTGAATTTGTTGCCGAAAAGGTAACTTTTCCATAATTTGTATACTCTGTACCGAAGGTACATAGAGTATTATAAGTTTGTGCAAAAGTATGTAACATCCAGAAGGAAGCATCTCCGACCCCATAAAGTATATATATTCTTGATCAACATCAACAGCCGAGTCGATAGAGCCATGTCCGTCTGTCCGTCTGTCCGTCCGTCCGTCTGTCTGTCTGTCTGTCCGTATGAACGCACAGATCTCAGAGCTGGTAAGAGATAGAGGTTTGATTTGTATGGGACATATGCTTCTTATGTCTGTAGGCAGATAAAGTTTATTTTCAATTTTGGCCACGCCCCCTCCCGCCCCCGCAATTTAGAAAAAACGTCATATCTCCCACAGTTTTGAAGATAGATGGCTTGTTCCTTCTGGACATATTTAGTTATTAGGATAACTTATCGATCCGCCGAAGGAATGGAGAAGATCGGATGAACGGTTTTCGAGTTATAATCAAAAGACAAATTTTCTTGGTACAGAGTATGTTATAGTCGGGCTTGACCGACTTTCTTTCTTGTTATACTCTGTACCGTAGGTACACAGAGTATTATAAGTTTGTGCAAAAGTATGTAACATCGAGAAGGAATCATCTCTGACCCTATAAAGTATATATATTCTTGATCAGCATCAACAGCCGAGTCATGTCCGTCATGTCCGTCTGTCCGTCTGTCCGTCCGTCCGTCCGTCTGTCTGTAAGCTGGTAAGAGATAGAGGTTTGACATGTATGGGACATATGCTTCTTATGTCTGTAGGCAGATCTAAGTTTATTTTCAATTTTGGCCACGCCCCCTCCCGCCCCCGCAATTTAGAAAAAACGTCATATCTCCCACAGTTTTGAAGATAGATGGCTTGTTCCTTCTGGACATATTTAGTTATTAGGATAACTTATCGATCCGCCAAAGGAATGAAGAAGATCGGATGAACGGTTTTCGAGTTATGACCATCTATCTTCAAAACTGTGGGAGATATGACGTTTTTTCCATATTGCGGGGGCGTGGCCAAAATTGAAAATAAACTTGATCTGCCTGCAGACATAAGAAGCATATGTCCCATACATGTCAAACCTCTATCTCTTACCATCTCTGAGATCTGTGCGTTCATACGGACAGACAGACGGACAGACGGACATGGCTATATCGACTCGGCTGTTGATGCTGATCAAGAATATATATACTTTATGGGGTCGGAGATGCTTCCTTCTGGATGTTACATACTTTTGCACAAACTTATAATACTCTTTGTACCTGACGGTACAGAGTATAAAAAGTGTGCAGACATACTCACTACGATTGACAATAAACAATTCTTATCATGTATCGACGGATTTCTCCTGGACCTGACATCATTCCTAG
>JAWNNO010005345.1:0-14012 GCA_035044985.1 Lordiphosa fenestrarum | reverse complement strand
ATATAATAATAGGCGTATATTTTCACTTCCCACTGTTAGGCCGCCACCTATGCTATCATGGAGATCGTCTAGGAAGAGCGCAAACAAGAGAGGCGACAGTAGACAGCCCTGCCTCACTCTGATATTGGTTTCGAAATAACCTGATAGCTCCGTGTCTGTCCAGACTGCCACATTCGTGTTTGCATAAATATTCTCCAGCACATTTAGGAATTTGGTCGAGACTCCCATCGAATATAATTTGTACATCAAAAGCTTCCTTGGGATTTTATCAAACGCAGCACGAAAATCGACAAAGAAGGCGTATACTTTCTTCCTCTCCTCTTGTTTCAGATACACTATGGATATTAAGTTGTATATGTTGTCCACAGTCGAATACCCTTCTCGAAATCCGGCCTGATACTCTTTTAATTTGTCGTGAGACTTAACCCAACTTGTTAGTCGACTGTTTAGAATGCCCATAAAAACTTTCGCTATGCAATTTATAAAGGAAATCACTCGGTAATTTTGTGGCAGGTCTGGGTCACCTTTTTTGAAAATTGGGAATACGACACTCGATGTGCAAGTTTCTTCAATTCTTCCTGTGTCCAGCATGTCATTATAGACTACAGCCAGTGAGTCTATGAAGGCCATCGGGGCATTTATGTAGAATTCATATGGTATTCTATCCTCTCATGGTGCTTTGTTTAGCTTTACATGATCCAGTATTTTCAATATTTCGGTCCTGGTTATGTGCATATCCAACAAATCATCTGTTGCAAAGGTTCTCACAAAAATAATATCCGCTGCAGTTTGTAATGGGCTCAGTAGATTTTGGAAATATCTCTGAAAATCGTACGCTGAGATATTGTTTCCGTCTGGAAGTGGCTATTTTTGAGCTCTCGTGCCACTTTACACCATCCTTTGCTGTCTTTTACCTCATCCAGCTTCTCTCCCAGTTGCTGCCAGTATTTAGTTCTTTTTTCCAAGCAGAGGAGTCGGTATTTCTTGTTATTTTCGACATAGGCCTTTCTTATGATTCCATCTCCCGATGTTACAGACTTATTAAGCAGCTTCAGAACTTTTTTACGCTCCAAGAAGCAGTCCAAATCGAACCATTTCTGTTTACTGTTGAATTTTGGCTCGTCTTGGCGTAGGGACAGCGAGATTTTATAACCTCTTGTAGTTTGCCTAACCTTAGGCAGTTCGCGTCCAACTGCATCGCTGTCAATGATGTCGTAACTTTGCAACGAAAATTTTCAGCCAAAGATGGTCTCCAGACTGTATTTTGGAAGCAGGTTCAGATTTTTAGTTCTGTCTTTTCCGTGTAAAGATATTTTTAACCTCAGAGGCAGGTGATCCGACCAACTATGCCTCTCCCCACTAAAATCTGCTATATTTGGCAGAGCATACTGCGATGCTGCCACAATATCATTTGTCGACCTGCCTACCGTGCTTATGTAGGTAAAATCACCAAGTTTGTCTCCTTTTGTTAGTCCATTGAGCACGATAAGGCCTTTATCATCACTAAACTCCATGAAATATTTCCCATTGCTGTCCTCCACTTTATCTCTTGCTTTTCGACCTGACGAGTTTCCAAGGGAAGGCATATCCAGACCTTCAGGCATTTCTTGAGCTAGTTCACCTATCCTAACATTTAGATCTCCAATTATAATGGGGTTTTCAGGTTGATGATCCGCAAGGAAGTCTTCCACTTTTCGAAAATCGTTTCTCCAATTGGTGCCTCTTATGTACGACGCTACTAGAGTAAGGCTCGTTTGCTGCGTTCTCAATGTAAGTGCTTGTAATCCGTTTTCGTTTATTCTTTCGTATTTAACGCCAAAGTCCTCTAAACTGTCATTTACCCCTAAGAGCATAACTCCAATTCCTCTGCCAAAATTTGCGAATCTGACAGCAGGCGTCCAAAATGTTTTAAATCCGCTAAAATACTTGGAAAATTTTGATATATTTTCTTCCATCACATGCGTTTCTATAAGGATAAATATTTCGAAGGACTTTACGTATTCGAAGAAATGAGTGTCTAAAATTTTGTTTTCTAGGCCGTGTACATTGTAGGATAATATCTTTTTCTTGTAATCTCCGACTAACCCCTCTTAGTTTTTTGTCTCTAAATGTTGTAAAATTTCATAAAAATTTAAATTTATTTTAAGACCATCCCCATATATTTGCTTAAGAACCTGCTCAGCATCGCTCCTCTGGCTCATGAGAACTCTGTCTTTGTTCCAGTAGAACCATTTCCCTTCAATTTGCATTCTATTGTTGCGAATCTGGACTCTCCTGTTTTTATTAAAGCATAAGAGATCCTTGCGTATTGCTAGCATTGCTTTCTTTTGCAGAAGCCGTTCGCTTGTGAGATCCTGCTCTATAGATATCTGCGTTCCTGCTAGTTTTTTGGTATGTTTGAGAAAGCCATGGACCATTGTTGACGATCCTAATTCCACCAGTATGCCCATTTTTCCTTCCGAATCGTACAGTTTTCTTGCGTGCTCAATGGTTACTCGGGAAGGTATTTTTAGCGTATTTCTTGCCAACAGATTGAACGCCTCATAAGCTGATTCCTTTGCCTCAATGCCTTTAATGATGATATTTCGCCGTTTGATCGCCTCCTCCATAAGTGATATGCGCCGGTCTGCAGCATCTTTACTAGCTTTGATTACTGCAATCTCTTCTCGAAGCTCTTGGTTTTCAGCTGCAAGTGGATCTGTTTTAACAGCCACTTCATTTATCCGACCCATGGCGTCCTCAAGATCCTGTTTAGTCACCATATCTTTAAACTTTTCATCAAGTGTGCATTCCACAGTTTCTTTCATAGCCTGCATAAGCTCTTTGACTGTCATCCTAGATACAAGCTGGTCAGGAGATGTCTCTGAGTGTGGACGCTTAGCAAGCGATTTCGTTGGCGTTCTTTTTAATGACATTTGTTGTACTTTTCTTGTTTCGCCTAGAAGTATGCTTCAGCTTTCTATTGCTTTGTAAGCTTAACACAGCCCTTTGTTGACAACAGCTATTTGATTATAAGCTGGGGTCCAAAGCTCGAGGTGTTTGTCGTGGATGTTCAGCTGGCCAGACTTTTGTTGTTCTTTGAGACTCACTGCGTTTGGTTGTTTGTGTTGTTTTTGGATGCTCCGCTTGCCAATATTGACTTAGGTTGCCGCCAGATGGGAGTTGGCTCAGATTGTGTTTCGCCGGTGGTACTTCAAGCTCTTGCGTCGTGTATCCGTCAACTTCCAGTAGCCACAGCTTCGTCACACAATAAATTAATAGCAATTTTAAAATGTTTTCTCGGTATCACCAACTAAGCACAGCTTCTTTCTTCCAGGGTTGTCGAGTCTTGCGATTCCAATAAGTATTAAAATTACTAAACATATTGTCAAATCTAGCGCTTTTTTCACTGACAACATGGGTTTCAATCAGTACAAAAATATCAAACGATCAGTACAAAAATTTCAAACGAGTTAACATAATCAAAGAACATTGGGAACATATGTACACTTATTCTCTACACCATGAATATTATACGAGACAACCTTTAAACAAACATTGTTAATACTAGTCTCAATATTTTTATTTTTTGCTGCTATTACTGGTTCGTTTGTATCTAATTGTGCTGTAGTTTCGGTTGGGTTGGCGGTATTACTCATATTAAGTTTTTTGGGTCCTTAATTGAATTCGTCTACGATGCTACCATATATCTCCTTTAGCACCACGACTGCTGGTTTTCCTTTATGGCAAAGGGAGCGGATGCTGTTAAAATTCATCCACTTGCCACACACATTTATTGAGTCGTTTTTAACACTGCTGTTTAAAGCTGTTAACTCCTTTTTTAGCTGCAGTAGAACCAATTTATTTTCATGTTGTTGCTGGCTGAGGTCTTTGTCTATGTATATAGATGTCCCCGCTAATTTTCTTCCATTCTTTAGCACATCGACCGTCATTGATGTTGTCTCCATTTCTGCCAATAATCCTACTTTATTGTTTCGGTGGTACAGAACACGGGTTTCATTTTAACATGCAGAAGACGTTCCACTCCTTCCTTGTTTGCGTCTTCTTTCTGCATACCCTTAACAATGAGGTTACGAGCCTTGCTGTCTTGAACCAGTCTGCTAAGCTCTCGACGATCCATATCTCGGTCACTCCTCAATTGTTGAATCTCGAGCTTAAGTGTTTTATTTTCCTCTTTCAGAGCTTCAAAATTGGAAGCTACGCTGTTCAGCTGGTCTTTTACAGTCGCTATATCCTCCTTCGTAGCTAAAGTGTCAAACCTTTGGCCCATTTGGTTTATTGCAGATATAAGATCGCCTAGAGAAATGTCAGGGAACAAGTCACTACGTTTGCGTTTCTCTTGCTGGGTTATAGCACTAGCAGGTGTAGCGCATTCTCGATTCATATTCTGCTGGCTGTCTATTTGAGGTGGTGAGCGTAACATAATTTTTTTAAAGTGACTGCCAAAAAGTATGCTCTTCTATTCACATGCTTCTCTTTCCATTTGAAGTCCAAAGCTTTGTACTGCGCCCTCTATAGCCGGCTTTAGGCACTCTTAGAGCTTTGGGTGCTTTCTTGATGGTAAGACTTACTGCGTCAGCTGATCAGTCCCACCACTAGTGTTATTAAAGTTGCAGCCGCCTTACACTGAATTTCCACTCAAAGGTCCACTTTCTTCGTTTGTGTCGCTTTCCACGACTTTCGCCCGCCTTGAGTGACCTGCCAGGGAATGGAGTCTCAACCCAATATTACAGGGAGAAATGACCAGGGTACGTTCGCAATCGTCTGCTGGAGTCGCTCTTGCCTTGGTAAGCCACTTGCGCAGTGTTTGGGCAGCCGCTGACTATTTGTTTGGTTGCAGGATTTTTATAATAATTAATCACAGCCGGAGCCCGATGAAAACACGTCTGCCACGGGAGAGAGTTGCCACATTCTTTTTCACTTTGGTCACTTATATGCTTGATAATTTGGCATTGCAGCGACTAAATGAAGTAAATGATCTTGGGTTAATTCTTGACCATCAACTCAATTTTAACTCTCATGTAACCGCTACAGTTAATAATGCCAGAAGATTTCTAGGGTTTATAAAGCGCTGGTCGAAAGAATTTGACGATCCCTACACTACCAAAATTCTTTACAATTCTCTTGTCCGTCCTACTCTTGAGTATGGATCATGTGTGTGGTCTCCGCAATATTCGACTCATCAAGATAGAATTGAATCTATGCAAAAGCAATTCTTATTGTTTGCTCTTCGTGGTTTAAATTGGAATCCTGAGGTCCGTTTTCCATCTTATTCTAGTAGACTACTTTTAATTAATCTTCCTTCCTTATTTAACCGTAGAGTTATGCTTGGTGTAATGTTCATACATAGACTAGTTAATGGAGAAATCGACTCATCGGAATTGCTT
Organism: Lordiphosa fenestrarum; assembly: GCA_035044985.1. Classification (NCBI taxonomy): domain Eukaryota; kingdom Metazoa; phylum Arthropoda; class Insecta; order Diptera; family Drosophilidae; genus Lordiphosa; species Lordiphosa fenestrarum. The sequence continues at coordinate 8,625 of JAWNNO010005345.1, read as the reverse complement.
AGCCAAATTAGTCTCAATGTTCCTTGTAGATTGACCAGTAACTTTGTCCCCTTATCTCAGAGCCGTTGTACTACTAACTATGCATTACATGATCCGTTTTGTATCCTCTGTGCTGATTACAATAAATTCTACCACATAATCAATTCGGAATATTCTCTCCCCGCCCTAAAAACCTCTATTTTAACTTATATACCAGTAGCTAACAATTTTATTTTTAATTTTTCTTCCGGATTTCGTGTCGCTCGTTGGCTAATGACTAATAACGACTCCGACTCGATGGGGGATTTTTATTTGTCGGTCCGGCCAGCAATGCCCCGATTCACATCCTGTTGTGGTCAGAGTCGATATTAGAGCTAACAAAACCATTTAACAAATATACAGGCCTGTTCAGTTTTTCACTTACATTAAATTTTATCTAATTCGACTTGGCTACCTGTTCTGGTTTTCATAATTTGATAGAATTACTCGATTTGAATTCACATTGCCTGGAGCAAGTGAAATCAGATGTAAGTTCGTAATTTTAAAAAAATGCTATTAAAATAAAGCGAGATATTAAACAGCTATATTACAGCACTATTGATTTTTGCAGAGTTTATATTTTGACTGTTTCATCCAACTGATTAAGTTCAGCGAGTTGTTAAAAGAAAAACAATTTGGAACTGAAACAGTCAAATTGCAAGTCGAATACCAGAACAGTGAACCCAAACTCGTTCGATTTTAATTTCATTTGAAGTTTAATAAATTATGTGAAGCCCGGAACAGGCCTGAAGAGGTAAGAAAAAAAGAATAAGGAAATGCAGTGTTACAAATACAGAGAGGAATAAAGGCATAAAACTATAATATAAGATAAAATGGAAGAGTGACCAAAAATAGAAAATTACAAATTAAAAATATATTAAAATAATACTAAAAGGATAACCGAAAAATCTCTGACCCTGTGGGGGAAGATTTATTAGCCAGTCCGGCAAGCTATGCCCCTATTCACAGCTGGAAGTGGTCAGAGATTTTCACGGAGATAAGTGTAAAGGGACGTATTTAAGGAGAAGAGAGAGAGATCTGTTGAGAGGAGGTGATAAAGATCGTTGTAGTCTTGACATAAAACCCGATATCGATTATGCAGGGCATAATCAGTTGTGCATTTCGACAAGATAGACAGGATAGAAAAAAGGATTATTCCTGGCTACCAATTTTCGATTTGTTCCACATGCGTCATCTATAATATCTAAAAGTCTGCTATGTGTGAGAGTGAGAGTAGAGAGTAGGGTTGTCGATATATCTCAAAATATCAATATCGATAATATCAAAAATCTAAATTTTCAATATCGATATTTGATATATCGAGACCAAAAACATCGATATATCGATAATATCGTTGTTTGCTAAAGCATACACAAACCAGGAAAAGATATTACAGAACGTTTTCTAAAGCTTACACAAACCAGAAAAAGATATTACAAAACGTCTACGTCTATAAGACCACTAATGACCAGTGCAAGTTTTCGTTCCATCGGATCTTTCCAATAGCATAACTTAACGATTGAACTATTTTTCTTAGGTCTGGTTATATTTTCAAAGTAACTAAGTAGTGAAGTCTTTTTTTCAATAACTCTTTTCATTTTATTCACGTACTTTTGACACAACACTTCACAAAATTAGAATCACTTTCAATTATCAAAGAAAATGCAAAATTTTTTATTTATGTATTTAAACCTGTGACCAAATACATTTTTTGATTTTCAGAGTGCAGAGCTTAAAGACTAACTGATTTTGCTTACTGGATAATCTAAACAGAAAGATTAATTCTTCAAATATTGCATATATTGTATAAACAACAGTTTGATTGGGGATAACTTTTTCAAAATAATGGTTTGAAAACGATTTTAACAAAACCAATTGCTCTGGGTTAAAAGTACTCCACTATTGTTTGTTGGTCAAACACCGTTTTATGGTCGCTGTCGGTTTCTAGGGCAACCACTGATTTCACATTGCACTTTTCTTTATTCAACAATATAGATTTTGTCTTGGAGCGCTTATATAGCAGAAACTGGCAATCGACGACCCGTTTGTCCTGACTGGCTTGGCCCCTTACTCTGCCTAAAAAGCAATTGGCATTGCTACGGTTTTTAAATGCTCACAAAAATATAAGCCCCGTCTAACACAGATGTACCGAACGGCCGATTTTAAGTTTAATGGTATTTTTTTCAGATATATCGTTGTTAAAAACAGCGATGTATCGATATATCGGCACAATAAATATTATATCGGAATAACCCTTTTCGTCAAACAAAAATATTGATATATCGATAAAATATCGACAACCCTAGTAGAGAGTAGACGTGTTTTTTGTGAAGCTCTGTGGACAAATCGTTTTTCCCGACGAACCTGCAACGCAACAGCTGGATAGAACGCACAAGGAGGAGGGCACAGGTGACACCCCGGCCCGGTCATTGTACAACTTCACGGCATCTGGAATCCCGACGGAAATTTGATAATTTTCTAATTGCCAGAAGGGCCGCAACAAAGCGCTGTGGTATTGGTGAGAGAGGGCAATTTCCCGCGGAAAATGCACCTAAAAGCAAAGACACAAAAACCTCCGACTGCATCGCGTGCGAGGAAAACAACAGCACTAAACAGCTGACCATTTGCCATTCGCAGTCGAAGCAGACGATCCAGTGTTGCAATATGCTAATCAGCAACACAGTTGGAGGTACCTTAACCAATTGTACGTATAACGTGATTTTTTGATATTAAGTTCCCAATGACCCTGTCTGTGTTTGCTGAATTTTGTAAATTTTTTTCTTGATCCATTATCTTCTGAGGTAAAATTGTTGTCGCTTTGTGTTGCTACTACAAAAGTACCCATAGAACGCGATCCTAGGGTACAGTTGAGAAACTGGGTATGAGGCGATGCTTACAGAAGTGCCTTCTATCAGAATTTAAGGGTCTCATCCCGGGATTTTTTTTAGTGTCGTACTGTGTAATTAAACCCAAGTACGATGCAAAGAACACCGGAGGCAAATAAGAAGTCCAATGCCAACACTGATGCCGATCCATTGGAAAAGGCTGTTGGTGTCTTGACTCCTGCCAGTTGTATAGGGCAACAGGAGAAGCGCAGACGAGGACAGCTGTCGCCAGAATACGGATTCGGAGACATTATGAAGGCTATCCATCAAATGAATGATAATTTCAACTCCAAACTTAACAGTATGGAAGAGCGACTGGCATCAAAAGAGGATATTGGCGAGATAAAGGATCAACTGGGAAGCGTCAAGAAGGAGATTCAAGTGCTACAAGAAGAAAACCAATCACTAAGAAAGGAAGTGGAAAGGCTCTCGCGGGAACAGTCAAATGACCGGGCGGAACTAAACAGGTTAGTGGATTTCAACAAAAGCAAAAATGTGATTGTCAAAGGACTGCTTAGAAAGAATGCCACGAAACAAGGAGTAGAAGCACTAGACCATAACAAGCTTGGTTTGCCCGGTGTAAAGGTCCGTGATACCCGGATTCTTTTTGAAAGGCAGAACAAAGTAGGACTCTTAGCGGAAATGGAATGTACGGCAATGATTAGCGACACCTTAAAAAATGGAAAAAAGCTTGCAGGAACAGCTATCTATAGTACATAGACAAAGATTTAAGTCCCTTTCAACAAGAATCTAAAGCTGCCTTGTTGCAATTGAAAAGCGAGATGTCAAAAGTTAATCCCGGCCTAAGAGCTTTTGTCAGAAATGACGAAATATGCGTAGGAGGCAACGGTAATAACAGAATTCTCGTCCACAAAAATCAACCAGCAGAAGAGATGCGATGCGATAAATCTGTCCTTTGAGTATTTGCGAAGCAAATCCAAGATGCCAAAAAACTAAAAAATCAGCCTAATAAAGCCCCCGAACATAACCCAAAACAAACTATTAATAGTAATAGCTAGCTTACAATATAGCGGGCCTAGCCAATAAGATAATTTATGGTAATTTTTTCAATTTCATCAATGCACACGATATATTCTTTCTTTATGAAACTTACCTAAACTGCAACAAGAGGAACAGCGATTATGAATCCCTAGATGACACACTTCTGCAATTCGATGCGCCAAATGTAATGGTGGTAGGAGACTTGAATGGACGCATAGGAAATTACCAGGTTATAACCGAAAGTGCATATATGTTTTCTGGGTACGCAAACATACAAAGAGCTGCAAAAGACACAAAGCTAGATCGAAGCGGCAAAAGATTGATCGAGCTTTGCGAGTCCCACAACCTAAGTGTTGTAAACGGCCGGACAATCGGTGACAGCGAAAGAAACTATACTTTCTTAAGGTCACAATCAGCATCAACGATAGACTATTGCCTGATACGTGGGAGCTGGAACCAACATGTAAAAGACCTGGAGGTAGGAGCCGAATCTTTTTCAGATCACATGCCTCTAACTGTCAAAATTGCCGCTTACGCCCAACAAGTGAGAGAAAAACCAACGCTACTGCCTAAATTGCGATGGAAGTCACATAACGAGCAAAACTACAGGGAGACTCTCGACCATAAACTCAAACTATGCCCAAGCGAGACAGTCGATGACCTTACACAATGCATAGTCTCGGCAGCCCAGCATATGCAAAAGCAAAGTAGAGCCAATAATAGACAACCATGGTATGACCGAGAATGCGACTCCTCACGCAACAATGTCCGAAAACTGCTTAAAATCGCTAAAGGGAATTTCTTGCAGTTCATAAGGAAAACTACCAAAGAGCAAACGTCGCCTATAAAAAACTCTGCCAGAAAAAGCAGCAACTTTATTATACCCAATTGGAGGAAGATATTACTGCCGTTAAGAACAGCAAAACTTTTTGGGAGCTTGTGACATGTCTTTGCATTGCCTTTTACGACAGTTTTTGAACTCGACCAACAGATAACCATGGATGAGGTCATTAAAGCAATAAACCGCAGTAAAAATAACAAAGCCCCAGGCACGGATAGAATACCAGCTGAGTTTAATAAAAACGCCACAGCATGCTTTGTGAGACGACTGTCAGCTGCATATAATGATATCTGGAACAAAGGAGATCTACCCCATCCAAAAAAAAGGTGACAACAGTGACGCTGCAAACTATAGGGGAATCTCCTTTCTTAATGTATCCACAAAAAAATTCACCTCAATTATCCTGGAACGCCTGTCCTGCTGGATCGACGACCACGGACTGCTTAGCGAGTACCAAACAGGGTTCCGAAAATCGTACTCAACAGTAGACAGTATTTCCGTGATATCGGCTATCGCAAATGACTTTATACAAAGAAAGCGGAAAATGTATGCATTTTTCGTTGATTTCAAAGCGGCTTTCGACACGATCGATAGAAAAAGTCTTCTTTTAAAGTTAAGCAACATAGGGGTGTCCACTAAAATGCTAAACATCATGCGGAGCCATTATTTTAAAAAAGGAAGTCATGGTTTGGGATGGAAATCAACTCGCGGAACCGTTTACCACAAATCAGGGTGTCAAGCAGGGTTGCCTCTTAAGCCCCCTTCTCTTTGCGCTCTATATAGACGATATTGTGTCCTCGCTTCCTGGAGGAGTACGAATTGGTCCAGAGCTGGTCAAAGTTTTAATGTACGCTGACGATCTTGTCATCCTTGCTGAAGATGCCCCCCAACTGCATGGCATGATAACCGTAACACACAACTTCTGTCAAAAGTGGAGTCTCCAAATAAACAGTAGCAAGTCGAAGATAGTGATAATGAAAAATGGAGGAGGGCGTAAGCTAAGAGAGGAGAAATGGTTCCTGGATGGAGAAGAGCTGAAAGTGGTACGGGAATTTCGGTATGATCATTTTGTTTAAACAATTCCGCATAAAAGGTAGCATAAAATAATGCCTCCTCTAAACATTTGGTGACCCCGACGTGATCGTGAAAGTTGTAGTACTTAAAAAATTATTAAATACTGTTTTAATAATCTAAAGCGTTTTTGCACAATTCGGTGACAAAAACCATATATGTACATACGCATACACACAAACTCGGTTTTCGGTACATCGGTGCAGTCGCGCACATACAAACAGTTGTGTTTTGGCGAAGTCGGCCTATGTGAAGTGCTTGAACATATATATATTTCGGTAGAGTTATTGGTTGCCAAGCCGCAGTCATTGCCGTCAAACGGTGGCTGCTCAGCTTGCATTACGTCTTGCTTCGCTTTCCCGGTTTTTCGTTGGCATTGGTTGACATTCGCACCAAACTCATTTTTTGAAGTGACTATTAAATACTCTTTCTTAATTCAAAATGACTGAAACGGGTTCGAACATAACCGCGCTCTCGCCCAGTGACATTGACTTCTACAAAGCAAAGGCGAATTCTGTGTTGCGGCAGCTTGTGGCCTTAAATGATTTTTTAGCTGCCGATCAGCTAGCACATTTTGATGAGGCCGATGTGCAGGTGCGCTAAGATCTCGTGGAGAGTATGAACGCAGAATATAATAGTGCGCAAACCTGCCTCGAAAGGTTGGATTTAATGGAGCTGGCTAGTGACGCCCGGTCAAATTTTGTGCAAATGTATTGCGAGGTGAAATCCAAGCTCTCTCGTGAGCTGAATAGTCGGCGGAAGGCTTCTATTGTCCATTCCACAGTGCTTCGAAACGCTTCGGATGATAATTATACCGCATTCAGGTGCACTGCGCGTACCACACGGCTACCTGAGTTCAAGCTCCCACGGTTCAGCAGGGCTTACATCGACTGGCCGGATTTCTATGCCATGTACGACACTGTGGTCGGGAAAAACGAGGACATCAACAAAGTGGAAAAGTTCCAGCACCTTCGTTCCTGTTTGGAAGGCACCGCTCTGGACACAATTCGTTCCCTTGAGCCCACTGAGGCTAACTACGACAAAGCTATCGAACTTTTAATTGCGAGATTTGATAATAAATTATTACATTTTCAGGCACATGTACGGTCTATCTTCAGGCTTTCGGGTGTGGAGAAGGGTTCTGCGAGTGGCTTGCGTCAACTAAGCGACAAGGTGAATTCGCATCTTCGTGCTTTAACCACAATGGACATCGCCGCAGGAAATTTCTGATGGGCTTCTAATTCATCTCATCACATCGAAGTTGGACCAACACACTCAAGAGAAGTGGGAAGAGGCATTACAGACGAACAAGCTGCCTAAATGGACGGACATGTCTTCCTTTTTGGAAAGGAGATGTCGCATGATGGAGAACTTGGAGAATGCTATGGTAAACCAAATACACTAGCAATCAGGTGGGAAAACCAGCTACTAACAAAATTAATCGTAGTACATTCATCGCATCATCTAACACAACTCCATCCTGTATTTTGTGTGACGCCAAAGATCACTTCCTCTTCAAATGTGCACGATTCTTAGCCTTGACCCCCAATTTGCGTTATAAGGAAGCAAAACGGCTGCATCTATGCCTGAATTGCTTACGAAAAGGCCACAGTTTGCAGCAGTGCAAGTCTGGGCATTGCAAAAATTGTCATCAGAAGCATCATTCGTTGCTTCATATGGACTCCAACTTCACTTCTACTCCTGCTCAGCCTGCTATAGCACCTATTTCGCAAAATTCTTCTCTCGTATCTACATCTTCAATCACGCCTCCACCCAAAGCCTCGAAGGTAGCTCAGACCGATTACGTGTTGCTTGCTACTGCTATTATATACGTCAAAAATCGATCTGGCGTATTCGTACCATGTAGAGCCTTGCTTGACTCTGCATCTCAAATCAACTTCGTCCCCTCTCGCTTCGCCAGTCAGCTGCAGCTTAAATTTCGTCACGCCAACATGTCAATATCGGGCATAGGCGAATCATCTTTTTCGTCAAATAGATCGGTGGATATTTATGCGCAATCTCGGAACAAAGGTTACAGCACTTCGTTCTCTGCTGTTGTAGCACAAACTATAACAGATTATCAACCCCACTTCGATTTAAACGCTTCAGAATGGAATTTACCTAACAATTTGATTCTCGCTGATCCGTTCATTTACAAAAGTCAACGAATCGATTTGCTGATTGGCGCTGGTTTGTTTTTTGATCTCCTTCGCGTTGGTCAAATTAAAGTAACTGATTATCTGCCAACCCTGCAAAACACCAGACTTGGAGGGCTCAAAATTAACTGCTCGCAATCACTCTGCACTAGTTTCTATAGCCAAAGAACCCGAAAGTCCTTTGGAAAATAGCGCATTATCCGATATTTTAAGCAGGTTTTGGGAAATTGACAATTGCTGCGGCTCTACCTCCAACATTTCTGATGAGGATGCTCTGTGCGAGGAGCTGTTTCAGCAAAACTACACTCGTCTCCCTTCTGGTCAATACTCGGTGCGTCTCCCAGCCAAAACTAGCTTGGACGCTCTTGGAGATTCATACGACCGTGCCTTGCGTCGTTTTAAGTCACTTGAGTCTAAACTTGCGAAGAACCCAGAGTTAAAGTCGCAGTATGCTGCCTTTATAAAGGAATATAAGGATTTGGGCCACATGTCTCTATCTACTAAACAATCTGCATCGCCTCAGTATTTTTTGCCGCACCACTGCGTGCAAAAACTCGATAGCACAACCACACAATTGCGTGTTGTTTTCGATGGCTCTGCAAAATCGCTTTCTGGTTTCTCTCTTAATGATTTGCTGTTCACGGGTCCTTCC